>ML110939.1:0-31120 GCA_003697995.1 Taxidea taxus jeffersonii | reverse complement strand
CCCCCCCCCCCAACTTCCCTCTCAACTTCCTCATATCAGGGAGATCATATGATAATTATCTTTCTCTGATTGGCTTATTTTGCTATACATAATACCCTCTAGTTCCATCCACATCATTGCAAATGGCAAGATTTCATTTCTTTTGATGGCTGCATTATATATATATATACACATACACACACACATACATACACAGCACATCTTCTTTATCCATTCATCTGTTGATGAACATCTAGGTCCTTTCCATAGTTTGGCTATTGTGGACATTGCTGCTATAAACATTCGGGTGCACGTGCCCCTTCAGATCACTACATTTGTATCTTTAGGGTAAATACCCAGTAGTGCGATTGCTGGGTCATAGGATAGCTCTATTTTCAACTTTTTGAGGAACCTCCATGCTGTTTTCCAGAGTGGCTGCACCAGCTTGCATTCCCACCAACAATGTAGTAGGGTTCCCCTTTCTCTGCATCCTCACCAGCATCTGTCATTTCCTGACTTGTTAATTTAGGCATTCTGACTGATGTGGGGTGGTATCTCACTGTGGTTTTGATTTGTACTTCCCTGACACTGAATGATACAAATACAAAACATTTTAGGCTAAATTACATAAGAAGATTGGCAGAACCTATAAGAAGAATCCAGAACAAAGAGAAGGATACTCTTAGCCACTCTGGCCAATGGTTATCACCAGCTTCTCACTGAGGACATGAGAGTTTAGGTACTAAAGGACAGTGGATAAGAACTGGACCCCATCATCCCTGGGAGCACTTTTTCATGTGTCTGTTGACCATTTGGATGTCTTCATTGCAGAAATGTCCTCTGTGCATTTCTTGATTGGATTATTTGTTCTTTGGGTGTTGAGTTTGATAAGTTCTTTATAGATTTTGGATGCTAGCCCTTTATCTGATACGTCATTTGCAAATATCTTCTCCCATTCTGTCAGTTGTGTTTTGGTTTTGTTTACTATTTCCTTTGCTGTGCAAAAGCTTTTGATTTTGATGAAGTCCTGATAGTTCATTTTTGCCCTTACTTCCCTTGCCTTTGGAGATGTTTCTAGGATGAAGTTGCTGTGGCTAAGGTCAAAGAGGTTGCTGCCTGTGTTCTTCTCAAGGATTTTGATAGATTCCTGTCTCACATTGAGGTCTTTCATCTATTTTTGAGTCTATTCTTGTGTGTGGTGTAAGGAAATGGTCCAGTTTCATTTTTCTGCATGTGGCTGTCCAATTTTCCCAACACCATTTGTTGAAGAGACTGTCCTTTTTTCCATTGAACATTGTTTCCTGCTTTGTCAAAGATTAGTTGACCATAGAGTTGAGGGTCAATTTTTGGGCTATCTATTCTGTTCCATTGATCTATGTGTCTGTTTTTGTGCCAGTACCATACTGTCTTGATGATGACAGCTTTGTAATAGAGCTTGAAGTCTGGAATTGTGATGCCACCAACTTTGGCTTTCTTTTTCAATATTCCTTTGGCTATTCAAGGTCTCTTCTGGTTCCATGTAAATTTTAGGATTATTTGTTCCATTTCTTTGAAGAAAATGGATGGGATTTTGATAGGGATTGCATTAAAAATGTAGATTGCTTTAGGTAGCATAGTGTCTTCCTCAATTTCTTTCATGAGTACTTTATAGTTTTCTGAGTACAGATTCTTGGTCTCTTTGGTTAGGTTAATTCCAAGGTATCTTATGGTTTTGGGTGCAATTGTAAATGGGATTGACTCCTTAATTTCTCTTTCTTCTGTCCTGTTGTTGGTGTAAAGAAATGCAACTGATTTCTGCGTATTGATTTTATATCCTGACACTTTACTGAATTCCTGTACAAGTTCTAGCAGATTTGGAGCGGAGTCTTTTGGGTTTTCCACATAAAGTATCATATCATCTGCAAAGAGTGATAGTTTGACTTCTTTTTTGGTGATTTGGATGCCTTTAATTTCTTTTTGTTGCCTGATTGCTGAGGCTAGGACTTCTAGTACTATGTTGAATAGCAGTGGTGATAATTGGCATCCCTGTCATGCTCCTGACCTTAGCAGAAAAGCTCTCAGTTTTTCTCCATTGAGAATGATATTTGCTGTGGCTTTGATGATATTGAATTATGTGCCCTCTATCCCTACACTTAGAAGAATTTTGATCAAGAAAGGATGCTGTACTTTGTCAAATGCTTTTTCAGCATCTATTGAGATTATAATATGGGAGAGAGAGAGAGAGAGAGAGAGAGAGAGAGAGAGATTAATTCATTATAGGAATTTGCTCACATGCTTATGGAAGCAATAAGTCCCACAGTCTGCCTTTTCTAGCTTTTAGGGGTGATCTAATTTGAAGCTGGAAAATTTGGGGGAATCAGTGGTGAGAGAAGGAGAACAGTAGTGTAATTCTTGGTCTGAATTCAAGAGCCTGAGAACCAGAAACACCCTGTCCAAGGGCAGGAGAAAATGGATACCTCAGCTTAAAAGAGTGAATTTTGACCTTCTTCTGCCTTTTTGTTCTATGCAGGCATTAAGGAGATTAGGTGATGCTCAATGCCATTGGTGTGGGCAACCTTCTTTACTCAGGCTATTGATGCAAATGCTACTCTCTTCGTGAGACACCCTTGCAGACACACTCAGAAATGTTTTACCAGCTATCTGGGCATCCCTTAGACCAGTCAAGATGACATGTAAAATTAACCATTATGCACAATAACTTCAATAATTCTTGACCAAAAATAAAAATTGTTTTCTGAATTAGCCATGGTATTTGCTTAAGTGGCCAGAAATGAAGTAACAACAACTACAAAAATACAGCAACTATATTTTTCTACAATAGTTTAAAACTGCTCTCAGAATCTTCAGTTATTTAATAAATTGAAGCAGAACAGGCTAGTTAATGTTAAGACTGAGTTTATCTGATCCATAACTGTGAGAAAAAATTTTGGAAAGATTAAAAACTTAACATGTTTGATAATCATGGGACAAAACTTTTATTTGCCAACTGAAAATGTAGCATTATGTAGAAAATAAAATCATGGTTTCTTTAGTGCTAAATTTTCAATTCACTAAGGTCTTAGACAACCTAATATTTCACAAATTCAAAACACTGAATACCTCATGGAATAAAACCAAAATGAACTTGTAATGTAGCTTCTCAATGTAAGAAACTTAATTACTGTGAGCTTTTGAATGCTTGCTGCCTACTGTCATGTAGAAGCTTGTATAATTCACTAAGAAACCCCTGAAAATGAAGTCTTGGCAATTCTAACATGATTTATTGCCTTTTTAAAAAATGAACATCCTTCTCTCTTGCCTTCTGCTTTTCAACATGATGTCAGCACTGGGATGCTTTATAAATTCTGTATTTCTAATTCTTCACTTATGTTTGTTAAGACCTCAGGAACAGAATATTCTCTTGCTCTAATTCTTCACCATCAACAGGAGCTGTATTAAAAACTCAAGCTTCTGTAAATGTATATTGTCCTTCATGAGCCTGAACTTGAAGACAGTATCTCATTCTTTTGAGAAGGGTTTTCAAAGTCCTGTTTAGTGAATTTGGGCTAATGAGACTGCAATCCTGAATAAGAGCAGGCCAGGATGTCCAGGTTCTTATTCTCCAGCAGTCAGAGCCCTGGCAAACTCCCTTGGAAGTCTAAGAGTAATTGTTTGAATGACCTACCATGGATTCCATTTTTTTTATGGTCTTTTTGAGAAAAAAATATTTTTGAAAGTCATTTTCACTTATTTATTTTATTTTTCCCCCAAATTACATAATTTTTAAGAAATAATTTTTCCAAGAGTTCTTTCACTTCCAAGAATGCTAAAGTGAACGAAGTTCTAAATAAAAGCTAGAATACTAGGTGTAATAAAAATGAGGATAGTCAGTCATGAGAATAAAAAGTACATCATATGGAAAATGTGGTCAATAATATTGTAATACACCAATTGTGCTGAGCAAATGCTAATGCAAGTAATTGTTGAATTACTATATAGCATACCTGACACTAGTTTAATATCATTTGTCATCTATACTTAATTTAAAAATAAGAATAAATAAAAATAAATAATATGTTATAATTTTAAAAACAAGAGTAGTTTATTTACTCGGGACTTTTGCTTTATATCTAGTGTTCTTTATGGATGGTTCTCTTTATATCTCTATGTTCTCTATGTAGATTTACAGATGTACATGGAGCACTGGGTGTTATATGCAAACAATGAATCATGGGACAGTACATCAAAAACTAATGATGTACTGTATGATGACTAACATAATACAATAAAAAATTGGAAAAAAATAAATGTGCCAATAAATGCAGACATAGTCCCCTTTCACATTTTAATAACTTATTGAGAAAAAGTCCTTTCTTTTACTGTCAAACAGAGGATCTAACAATTCAGATACAACAGTTCATAAGGTTGAGACCTCAAATAACAAGGACCAATATTGTATGTTATTTTTTTCATTTTTATTGAGATATAATTGATACATAACATTGTATTTGTTTTAAATATACAGCACAATAATTGGATGTATCTATGTATTACAAAATGATTACCACAATAGGTTTAGTCAACCTCTGTGGTCATGATCCCAGGGTCCTGGAATTGAGTCCCATGTTGGGAATCCTTGCTCAGAGGGAGCCTGCTTCCACCAGAACTCTGAGTTCCAGGAGAACTCTGCTGCTCCCCACCCTGCTCGTGCTCTCTCTCACAATAAATAAATATAATCTTAAAAAAAGATCTACTCTCTTAACAATTTTTGAGTATATAATAGAGTGTTGTTAATGATAGACAGAATGCTGTACATTACACCCCTAGTGTTTATTTATCTTAGAACTGGAAGTTTCTACCTTTTGACCACTGACACTCATTTCACCCCCCCCACACACACACATTTGGTAACCATTTTCTGTGCATATGAGTTTATCTTTTTAATTTAGATTCCACATATAAGTGAGATCATACAGAATTTGTCTTTCTCTGTCTCATATTTTACTTAGCAAAATGCCCTTAAGGGCCATCCATGTTGTTGCAAATGGCAGATTTCTTTCTTCTTTATGGCTAATATTCCTACACATATATTTATTTAGTATTTATATATTTATTTTCATGTATGTGGGGCTTAAACTCAAAACCCTGAGATGAGGAGTCATATGCTTTTCTGACTGAGCCAGCCAGGCACCTATATATATATATACACACATGCAGATACATGACATTTTCATTATCCATTCATATGTTCTTGGATACTTAGGTTATTTCCTAATGTCTTGGCAATTGTAAATAATGCTGCAGTGAACATGGGGTGCATGTATCTTTCTGAGATAATGATTTTGTTTCCTTTAGATATATTCCCAGAGATGGAATTGATGGATCATATAGTAGCTCAATTTTTAACTTTAAAAAACAATGTGTTATTTACTTGAGAATAAGATGAGGGGCACAAATGGAAGGAGAGGAAGAAAGACGAGAGGCTCCCTTCTGAGCAAGGAGCTAAGGCAGGGCTCAATCCCAGGACCCTGATATGACCTTAGGTGAAATCAAATGCTTAACAACTTAGCCACCCAGCCATCCCTCTATTTTTAACTTTTTAAGGAACCTCCATATTATTTTCCATAGTTGTTCTATCAATTTCTGTTTCCCTTAACAATGCACCAGGATTGCCTTTTCTCCACATCCTTGCCAACACTTCTTATCTCTTGTCTTTTTGATAATAGCCATTTTAAGAGTCGTGAGGTGATACATCATTGTGGATTTGATTTGCAATTTCTCTGATGACTAGTGATGTTGAGCATCTTTTCATGTACCTGTTGTCCATTTATAGGTCTTTTTGGAGAAATGTCTGTTCGGTTTCTCTGCCCTATTTAATCAGATTGGTGTGTGTGTGTGTGTGTGTGTGTGTGTGTGTGTTGCTATTGACTTATATGAAGTCTTTATATATTATGGGTATTAACTCTTGATCAAATATATGATTTGCAAATATTTTACCCCATTCAGTAGACTGACTTCATTTTGTTGAGGTTTAAATGTACTGTATAGAAGAAGCTTGTTAGTTTGAGGTTGCCCCAGTTGTTTATTTTTGTTTTTGCTGCCTTTGCTTTTGGTGTTAAATCCAAAAAGTCATTGCCTACACTGATGTCAAAGATCTTATCCCTATATTTTCTTCTAGGAAATTTATGGTTTCAGGTCTATGTTCACATCTTTAATCCACTTTGAGTTGATTTTTGGATATAGTATAAAAAAAGAGGTTTTGGCTCATTCTTTTGTATGTTGCTGTGGTTTCTCCAATACTGTTTATTGAAGAGATTATCCTTTCCTCATAGTATATTCTTGGTCCCTTTGTCATAATAAGTTAATTGACCAGATATTTATTTCTGGGATCTATATTGTTCCACTCGTCTATATGTCTGCTTTTATACCAATCCCTTATTGCTCTGATTACTAAAACTTTATAATATAGTTTGGAATCAGGGAATATGATGTCTTCTGCTTTATTTTTTAAAATATTTTATTTATTTACTCAAGAGAGAGTGAGAGTGAGAGCGAGAGCAAGTGAGAGAGAGAGAGTGAGATAAGCAGACTACCTGCTGATCAGAGAGCCTGATGTGGGGCTGGATTCCAAGACCCTGAGATCATAACCTGAGCCAAAATCAGACACTTAACCAACTGAGTCAGAATCACCCACGTGCCCCACCTTCAGCTTTATTCTTCTTTCTCAAGATTGCTTGGGCCATCCAGGGTTCTTGGTAGTTTGGGATCTTCTGTAGTGTGTTTTAATAAATTGCATAAAACAACTCAGAAAGCAGCAAAACATGTGTCCACATGAACACACATTCATGTAAACATATCATTCCTAAAACATGGACATTTACACCTATTAGCTTATGCTTTTATATTATTTATATATCTATATAGAGATAGCTATAAATATTACTCTCAAACATATTATTATCAATATGTTCATCTGTCAGTCTTCTTAGTATTGATCAATCCTTCCTACTTATCCTCCATCTGCTTAAGGAATATCTTTGTCTTCCTGTCTCCAAAAGAAATTAAAATGTACACCATAAACTATGATCTGTCCATCAGCTTGATGAGAAGGAAGTTTAATGTCTTCTAGGACCACTTCATAAATATTTCAAAAATCCTTGAAGTCATGCTGAGATTTTTCTCAAACCCCTAAAGTCTCACTAGTTTATGAGTTTCGTGTAAAATTCTTTCTTTTTTTTTTTTTAAGATTCTATTTGTCAGAATGAGAGAGAGAGAGAGAGAACACAAGCAGGGGGAATGGCAGGCAGAGGGAGAAGCTGGTCCCTTGCTGAGCAAGGAGCCAGATGTAGGACTCGATCCCTGGGTCCTGGGATCATGACCTGAGCTGAAGGCAGTCCTTAGCCAACTGAGCCATCCAGGGGTCCCTCATGTAAAATTCTTTCCAGTGTGCTGTCTGCTGAATGATTTTGAGATACTTATTATCCAATTGTCAGTTACTTAGCTCTCACCAATTACTTGTTTTCCCCACACATCTTCAAGAATAGGGGTAGAGATGTAAGGGCTTTTTGATTTGATGTAATCAGAGTTAACTTGAAGCTCAGTAGTACAGTACCTCTAGTGTCTCACCAGCCCTATTTAACCTATTTTTTATCACTCTTGGAATATCCGTCCTATTAGTTACTACTAGACAGTTTTCTCCTGTCACATGTTCTTCTGTCCATGCCACCTATTGTCTCATCTTGACTCCCAATTTTGATATTATCTACAGCCCACTTCCCATATTCCCATATACTTCTCTTAACTACCTTCTGACTTTCTGGAATTATTGATAGTGCAAACCGTCCACTCTGATATTCACATAGAGGTGTTACCAAATAATTCTTGGATCAGGGGGTATCTGTTCTCTCTGGTACTTCTATCTCAATCTTCTTGCTTTTTCATGTCTCCAATATCCAATTGTCCCATTATTACTTCAGTAGAGGATGGGATGAAGTGGCCAAATAAAGCTTCTCACTGTATAGGAAAAATAATTTAGTTCAAATGCCAGAAATTTCAGAAAATAGTCTACTATAATAGTCTCTTTAATGTTTCTTTGGAAAGCACTCTGACCCCATTTTATTCCATGACCTCCTCTCCTCTCTCAGTTAATCACATAAATGTATTTATTTCTGGTTCTCAGTTATACCCTCATATTTAATCTTTTAACAAACCCTCCTGACTCTTCCTTTGAAATATTCTCAGAATCCAAGTGCTTCTCAGGACTCCCGTTCAATATCATCACAATGATCCCAGCCAGCAATTTTCTTTACCTGGACAAATATGATAGCCTTCTAACTGCTGTCTCTGCTTGCTGTCTCTGTCTCTGCTTGCATCCTTGCCTCTCTACTGTCAGTGTTCCCTGCAGCAACCACAGAGTGATTTAAATTTTGTCAGGTCGAGTGATTCCTCTCAAAACTTCCCATCTCACCCAAATGAAATTCAAAGTACTTACCATGGCTTGCCAGGCTCTCAATGATCTTGACTCCAGCTGCTTCACTGAATATATCTCCTATCATTCCTCTTGTCACCCACACTGAGCCACAACAGCCTCCTTTCCATCCTTAAAACTGCATCACACTTCCCCTTCAGAGACTCTGGAATGTTCTTCCCCAGATATTGACGGGACTTTTTCCATGCTTTTTTCCATTTAATTTCTCTCACTCTCCACTTAGTTTTCACCTTATTAAAAAGACATTTGTGGGTATTTTGCAAGATACTATTCTTTATTATTTTTCATCCTTTTTTTCCTGCTTCATTTTTCTTTGCAAAACTCATGGCCATATGACATAATACATGGATTTCATGATTTGCTGATGGATTTCTTACTTTTTATTTCTGAAATGTAAGCCTGTTGAACACAGGCACTGTTTTAGTCTGTTTAGGCTGCCAAACAAAATGCCATAGACTAGGTGGTTTAAACAACATATATTGATCATTACAGACTTCTAGAGGCTGGAAGTCCAAGAACAGAGTGCCAACACAGTTGGGTTTTGGTGAGGACTCTCTCCCTGGCTTGCAGATTGCTGCCTCTTGCTGTGTGCTCATATGGCCTTTCCTCAGTGCATGCACATGGAGAGAGAGAGAGAAGAGAGAGAGAGAGAGAATTCCCCCCCTTACATTCTTATAAAATCACCAATACTATCAGATTAGGAATCCTCTTTTATCATCTCATTCAATTTTAATGATTTCCTAAGAGCCCTCTCTCCAAATATATTCATATTGAGGGTTAGGGCTTCAACATATGAGTTGGGGTGAAAGATGATTCATAACAGGGACTTTACTGAATTATGGAATGAATGAATGCAGTAATTTCTAAAAATGGACTTCTTGACTCATATGTAAATCAGAGAACTGTTGAACACAAATAATTTATGCAAGTATTCTGGGACACTTAGGAGCTCTTTGAACTTTCTCTAACATTTAAGTGTCTTTGTGTGTTTCAATTTTTCTGTGAGCTTTCCTGTAACATTTAAGTGTGCTTGGCTCACTTATGTGTGAACTTACATATACACACACACATATGACTCTGTGGGTGGTGAGTGTTGCCTGTTCCATATGCCAACCTCTCTAAGTGTTAGTTCTAGCCTGTCCAATATGCTTTCTTCCACTCAACTCATATGGAAACTTTATATTCCCTTTCAAAGTTCTGTACCATTCTAAGCAGTCATAGGGAAGGAGAATAAAGTATTTTAGTTGGAACCCTGCTACTCTTCCAGAGCTGGAGACCTTATTTCCATAGGTCAAAGAGTATCAATCAAGCATGCCAGAATTAATATAAAGAATCTAGATTTAGGTGGTCTACATGCTTTTACTTTTGTGATAACAATTCAGCTTCCACAGTTGCTTACCTTTAGAGACATATGTTGCACCAACCTCTAGAGTTCTTTTGCCACTGTTTTGTTTTCCTTCTTGTTCTCAGAGGTGGCTCCTCTTGCATTAGTTCTCTCACTGGGACTCTATCAACCATCCTTGCTTTTTTCTATCTAAAAATAAATGGAAGTCCTTCATTAAGGATGGAATCTAGCTTGACTTCTTTTATGGCTGTGATACTTTTCTCTAAGGCTTTCTGGAGCTGAGTGTGTTGTTGTTGTTGTTGTTGTTGTTGTTTTGTTTTCTGTGATAAGTGGTCTTAGGAAATCATCTCTGTTCTAGATTGTTATCATAGAGTTCCTCCTGATTCTGGAATAGGTCTTTTGGGATTCATGTGACTCAGGGGCTCACAGATGCCTTTTGCTTAAAAACAATCCCAAGTGGGCTGCAATTTATTCATATGAGTAGGTTAGTGTCTGTGTCCTCAGCTTGAGGTCCCAAATCAGGATTAGAAGAGCTGGTCCACAGCCACTTTTTTTGGAAACATCCTATCTTGGCCTTTACTGAAGTTTCAGGTCAGGGACATGCAAGTATTATATTATTTTCTGTTGACTGAGTGGCAGGTTTCAGATTTGATGTAGACCCCCATCCCCCCATTGCCCTTTCCCATCATCTGGGGTTCTACTGTGATATTCACCACAAGTCTCAGTATACACAGTATTTCCAGAGTGCTACATGCTTCTGAAAACAAGTTTACTACAGATAGGTGTTAATCTTCCTATGTGTTTTTCTAACCACATTTAAGGAGGCTCTGTCTCCTCAGGGATCATAGACGACTTGCAAAAACAGTTCCACAGGGTTTGTATTAACCATTTATATACATATATATGTCTTTTCAGCATCTGATTGGCATGCTTTAGTGAAAGGTCTCCTATGGAGCTGACACAGCATTCTATTAAGTATTTCTCTATTTTTAGGATCACAGGGTTGCCATCAGAGGTTGAATAGTCTTACCAATGAGAAAGCTCACATGTAAATTGCCTGGTTGAGAATACAGGCTCCTAGAGAGCCCAGTAGCACCCTCACTTTAGGGCAGGAAAGATTCCTTCATACTAAATCTTTTGTTACTTCTGACATACTTAACCTCTATTTTTTTTTGAAGCTGCTTTGAAAATGCTGTGCTCAGGGTGGAGGAATAATTAAATACTACTTTCTGAGCTGGAGGTATCACAATTCCCAGTTTCAAGTCACACTATGAAGCTATAATAATTAAAACACTGTGCTACTGGAGGAGAAATAGACATAGATTAATGGAACAGAATAGAAAGTCCAGAAACAAATTCATGATTTTATGGTCAATTAAACCTCGACTAAGGAAGGAAGAATATGCAATGGGAGATAGTCTCTTCAACAAATGGTGTTGGGAAAACTGGACAGCAACATACAGAAGAATAAAACTGGACAGTAACATACAGAAGAATACCCACTTTCTTATACCATACATAAAAATAAACTCAAATTGATGAAGGACCTAAGCCACTGGGCTTTGAAGAAGCTTATCAGAGGGCATCAATTTCTGTATCACTTGAGTTCCTTGCTTATGTTTAGCACTGACAGTCCCTTCTCTGAATACACATCTGTTGATGGGGCAAATTTTGTTTTTTTTCCATAGATTTATTTCTCTGTCTGATTTATTTCACTCAGCATAATGCCTTTAAGGTCCATCTATATTGTTGCAAATGAAAGGATTCCTCTTTTAATGAATGGATAGTATTCCATTGTGTGTGTGTGTGCGTGTGCGTGTGTGTGCCCACATGAGTGTGTGTGTGTATCACATTTTCTTTACCTATTCTTACCTATTCATTGGTCAGTGGACACCTAGATTGTTTCCATGTCTTGGCTATTGTGAATGATGCTGCAATAAACATGAGAGTGCAGCTATCTCTTCAACAGTGATTTCTGTTCTTCAGAAATACACTCAGGGGCGCCTGGGTGGCTCAGTTGGTTAAGCAACTGCCTTCGGCTCAGGTCACGATCCCGGAGTCCTGGGATCGAGTCCCACATCCGGCTCCCAGCTCCATGGGGAGTCTGCTTCTCCCTCTGACCTCCCCTCTCATGCTGTCTCACTCTGTCTCTCTCTCAAATAAATAAATAAAATCTTTAAAAAAAAAAAAGAAAGAAAGAAATACACTCAGAATAGGATTCCTGGGTCATAAGGTAGTACTCTTTTTTAACTTCTTGAAGAACCTCCATATTGTTCTCCACAGTAGTTGTACCAATTTACATTCTCACGTATAGTGCAGCAGGATTTCATTTTCTCCACATCCTTGCCAGCATTTGTTTTCTCTTGTCTTTTTGACACTAGCCATTCTGTTAGGTGTGGGGTGATGGCTCATTGTGGTTTTTATTTGCATTTCCCCAAAGATTAGGGAATGGTTGAGCATGTACTTGTTGGCTGCAAAGGTTTTGCCTCTGTGTGTCTGCTATTGTTCCAATATCAATTTGCTCAAGTTCTAGTTACTAAAGGTTTAGTAATAGAAATGTGTAGTGTGCCAGGACTCAAGTTATAAATCTAGATACCTCTATTCCCTCACAAATGAAACCATTATATTTGAGACCTCATCACCTTATGAGACTTTCTTGCAGTCATATTAAAATGAGTACTAAAATGGTCACTTCTGCCTATTTATGTCTGATACCAATGGTAAGACTTTTTTTTTTTTTTTTTTTTTGCATTTTGCATTTTGTCTCAGTTTGCAGGATTTGCAGGATACCTTCCTTTGCCAAGAGGCAACATCATTCTTTCCATTCTCTGTCATTTCTCTAAATATTAATGGCCATAATGGGCTGGATGTGTCTAATATAAGTATAGCTGTGAGTGAGACTTTGTTATGCCCATTTCCTTGTCTCTTACTCTTACCATTTCCCTAATGCATCCTGTTGCTTTTACTACTGCTCAACTCTGTTGGTATCAGGTTCTCTACTTAGGGGTTGATTCATACTACTCTGGGACTCTTTCCATTGCCGGGACCTCCTTGCTCTTGTTCAATTTTCTCTCTTTCTGGCTAGTACTCCGAAGTCTTTCTTTTTCTTTGCCAAAATATTTTCTAGGAGTTTTTATAACACTCTTGCTTAGATCTTTGCTGAAGTTTTGACACTTTCCCCCCAGACCTCTCCTTTCTTGGATACATAGAGGCCAGGAAGGATGATATTAGGTCAACAGATAGTCCATATAACTTTAATGTGAACCTGGAATCTGACTCTTTCTGACATTTAGGCTCCTTACTGCATCAGCCCACCATTGTTAAGAGGATTCCTTACTCATTTAGGAATGGGTATTGTATCTCTTTAATAGTTGACTTCTAAGCCTCCAGATTTCCCACTCCCCAATCACTCACTGTATCAGGCATGTCTGCATCTGTCTCAATGATAAGTACAATAAACTGGTATAATTCTTCCCCAAGGGACTTCTAAACATCATGTAGATTAGAAATGTACTGCCTCAAAAATCCTGGGTAAAGAGATTTAGAAGCCAGAGCACAAGAGGAATTCTTTAAAAGGGTGGTAAGTAGAGGTGGGAAGAGAGGGATTGCCAAATAATACATATTTGAATCTCAGGTCCGACTTCACCAAGATTCCCTGCTATGAGTGTATTACCTTTTTCTAAATCATTGAAATTGGATTTAATTTCAAGTGTGAACTCAACAGGAGTCAGGATCAATATCTTTTTCTGATCTTGTCTCTGTGTTATCCATATAGTTCAGTCCCCTGAACTACAGATGTTTCAAGTGTTTTCATTATTGTTTACAGTGGCTCCTTTTGGAAAAGTAGATCCCAACCATCTTAGCTTTATCATAAGCAGCAAAAGAACATATTCAGGGGCATACAAGTATGACTTATTAGAAAAATAAACTGCTTAAAGGAGGCACTTGGCACATGGTGACTGGTATATTTCATGATGTATAACTTTGGACATGACTGGATCTTCCATCAGCTAGAAGAACATGATGAAAGGAGGCCTCCCTTGTCTCCATTTCTGGAAGCTTATGCCATGTTAATTACAAAAATACAATATTTTGAATAAGAGTCCTCAAAAACTGGAATAGTGATTTGAGATTGTTCTAGTCTCACAAGTCATAGACAATTTAAATCAGGTCTCTGAGGCATGAAGAAGAGTAGAACCTAATATCTCTATGCTGACTTTTGTTTTATGTTTGTTTGTTTCTGTTTTTGATGGTATAGTGAAAATCCAAATTCTCTATCAAATCAAGTATTGAGATTTGTTTGCTGTAACACCAGAGTATTTGTAAATGATCATCTTGGCTTATGGAACCAAGAAAACCTTCTCTCTTGCAACAAGACCATGTATCAGCCCTATAGATATGTCATGTGTGTTGGTCAGTGCTGTTCCCATTTGGTTAAGCTGGAACTGTGTTACAGAATCCAATTTCCATTATGGTCCTGTGTTAGCAATGGCCAAAAGAGGAACATGCCTTCTAAATTGAAGTAACTTTATATGATCAGATGTGATGTTGATACATTCAGAGGAGCCCTGTAGGTTCCAGTCTGCTGTTGCCCTCATTCATTCTACATCTATCTTTTCTGTCTGACTTTGAGTTCTGCTTACCAACTGTGTCCCCATCCTACCACCAATTACTACCACAGAGGAAGTAGATACACAGAGAAAACCTGGTAACTTCTTCATGAACTCTGACTTCACAGTTACTCCTTTTCCAAACCCCATTCTAAACATTGGGCGCCAGCTTCTCCCATAATTATGTCAGGTCTAATTCTTATTATCAATTATTTATTTCATAAACTAATAGTTAATCTGCTTTCCTGACTGAAACATGACCGATACAATATGTTCATGTCATGAGTCTCATTCATGTAAGTTAAATATTTTATTAACATACATATTTCAAAGAAGATAAATAATATTTCATTTCCTAGACATAATTATGTTTCAACTCCAAGGCAGTATAGAGGCATATTGCTGCCATTTTTCTTTACATGAGTAGTAGGTAATATGATTTGTGATTTTCATTTGATGTTTTTACCTAAAAGAAGAATGAGTAAATGAGTCAGAATGGATACCCCTATATCTACACCATGTAACATATTCACACTGTGTGCTTATAATCCTCTGAATAGCATTATGTGTAATGTGGGGGAAGACACATTAGAGAATGAGAAAGAAGAAGAAATCAATTCAGGGAAGAATTAGGTGACTCTCACGATAAAATACAACTATGTTCAACTCAAATACCAATTGTATAAAACCATAATAAGCCAATTCTTGGACAATGAATCAATCAAAATAGGTCAATTTCCTTCTGGTAGGAAGAAACTTGAGATAGGTGAAGAGTTTTTAGGTTGCCTACTTTTACCTTTTCTCTTACCTAGGGTTGAAGCTTTACTATGATTCATAGTCCAAAGAAGTCCTCTTCTGCAGATGTGTCTTCACTGCAGCCAATATGTGATTGGATGAGAAGAGTATATGGTTTAGGTGTGCTCATAGAGATGAGCAAATAGGAATGCATGAGAGCCCAATATCAGGGCCAGAGCAAAAGATAAAATAAAGGCAGATCCAAGAATCTAAAACAACTCAGTTTGGGACAATTTAGTGTAGGGGCAAGTTATTCTTTAAACTTTAATAGTCATTAGTTTCTTCAGCAATGTATTCATCCTGATTATCAGGATCATCTTGAACTACTTTTATTGCCTATATTGTTTTTATTTGGGAACAATAATAAAAAAAAAAAGAAAGCAGATACCTAAGAGATTTTTGGGCATAATGATTAAAATTTAAAAATGATGAGTGCCTAAACTTTTGTTATCTAGAAAACACATTGATGTAGAACACTTGATTTCCTAAAGCAATTCAATAAATGAGATATTGTTAGCTAATTTTTATTATATGCCACTCATAGAACACAATAGATGTTTGCTCATGAGAATTACTATATCAATGGTGAAAGGTAGAACTAACATATTGACTGAAGCAAAATGGAGACACATGCGGGGTACATTTCAGTGCCTGGTGGACATTTTTCTTGATACCAAGCTCTATCTCTGTACTACTTATCATTTATAATAAAAACCATTTTATGTATTAGCCAATGTAAAACTTACCACATTTGGTGCTCGGTTTTCCTTCTTGTAGATCCATATTTCTATCTGTTAGAATTTTCTTTTGGCTTGAATGACTTCCTTTAGTACTTTTGGTAGTGAAGAATTTCTAGTGATACATTTTTGCGGCTTTGAATATCTTCATTTTTCAATTTAATTTTACCTTATTTTTAAAAAAGGTGAAATTCATATGAAATTAATCATTTTAAAGTGGACAATTCAGTAGCATTTAGTACATTCACAATGCATAACCATCACCTCTATTGAGTTCCAAAATATTTCCATCATTCCAAAGTACAATCCCTTATGTATTAAGTAGTAACCCTCTACTCTGCACTCTCCTGAGCTCTGGCAATCCCTAACCTACTTTCTATCTCTGTGCGTTTATCTATCCCAGATACTTTGTATCAGTGAAATAATACAATATTTGTCCTCTTGTGTCTGGCTTCTTCCACTAAGCATAATATTTTGGATATTCATATTTCATTCCTTTTTATGGGTGAATAATATTCCATTGTATGGACATAAAAGATTGGTTTATCTATTCATCCACCATTGGACATTTGGGCTATTTCCACCCGATGAACATGTATTCATATAAAAATAGTGTATCAACTAAGTACATGTATATACATGTTCACAACAGCAGTGTTCTCAGTAGCTAAAAGGTAGAAATTATTTCTTGTGTGTGGGGTTTATTGAACCCTTAGATTTCTGGATTTGTAATTCTTACCAGATTTAAAACATTTGAAAATTATTTTTTTCTCTTGCCCCCTCCCCCTCCTTCAAGGAATCTAGTTACATGTTTATTTGGTTGTTCAATGTTGCCCTACAGCTCCCCGATACTCTTTTCATTTTTTTTTACCTCCTTTTACCCCTTCTGTGTTTCATCTTGGATAACTGATATTGCTGTGTTTTCAATTTGCTAATCTTTTCTCCTACTTTGTCTAATTTGCCATCAATCCTTACCAGTGTATTTTCCATCACAGATATTATAGTAATTTGCATCTTTTATATAATTTATAGATTTATATTTAAGTTTTGAACAGATGGAATACAGTTATAATGAATGCTTTGTTTTATCTGCTAATTCTAATATCTGTGTTGGTTCTAGTTTAGCTTTGATTGATTGGTTGATTTTTGCCTTCATTATGGGTTCTATTTTCCTGCTTCTTTGTAAGCCTATCATCTTTGTTTGGATGCCAGACATTGTGATTTTTGCCTTATTGGGGGTGGATATTTTTGTATTTCTCTCTATGTTTGGTTTGGGGCTTTGCTAAGTTATTTGGACACTGGTTGATTCTTTTAGGTCTTGCTTTTGAGAGTTGTTAGGTGAAACTAGAGAAACATTTAAGTCCAGGCTTAAACATTCCTCACTCTTGAGGCAGGACTCTTCTGAGTTATTCTATTCAATACCCCATGATCCATGAAAAGTTTTATTTCAACAACTAGATTGACATACACAGAATCCATTTAATCAGATGGGAACAGGCAGTATTCTTGGCCATGTGTGAGTGACAGGCACTGTTTGGCTTAACCATCTTGGTTTATTCTTCCCCAACTTTTCTGACACACATGTACCAATCAGTACTTTCCTGAATATGGAAGAGAGATGTTCCAAATGTCTTGAGTTCTCTCTCTTTGCACCTTTCTCCTCTCCAGTACTGGCCCTATACACCTGAATAGTTTGGGTTTCCCCAGACCCTCAGTTCCCTCAACACAGTGATTTTCCTCTTTGCCTTACTTCCTCTGTCTGCACTGAAGCCTAGAAACCCTGGTAGGGTGGTTATCTGGGACAACCAAAGGGCTGAGCTCATCTGTTTTCTGTCTCAAAAACTGTTATCACAGGGGCACCTGGGTGGCTCAGTGGGTTAGAGCCTCTGCCTTCGGCTCAGGTCATGATCTCAGGGTCCTGGGATCGAGCCCCACATCGGGCTCTCTGCTCTGCAGTGAGCCTGCTTCTTCCTCTCTCCCTCTCTGCCTGCCTCTCTGCCTACTTGGGATCTCTGTCTGTCAAATAAATAAATAAAATCTTTAAAAAAATAAAAACTGTTATCACAATTCCAGACTTCAAGCTCTACTACAAAGCTGTCATCATTAAGACAGTATGGTACTGGCACAAAAACAGACACATAGATCAATGGAACAGAATAGAGAGCCCAGAAATAGACCCTCAACTCTATGGTCAACTAATCTTCAACAAAGCAGGAAAGAACATCCAATGGAAAAAAGACAGCCTCTTCAACAAATGGTGTTGGGAAAATTGGACAGCCACATGCAGAAAAATGAAATTGGACCATTTCCTTACACCACACACGAAAATAGACTCAAAATGGATGAAGGACCTCAACGTGAGAAAGGAATCCATCAAAATCCTTGAGGAGAACACAGGCAGCAACCTCTTCGACCTCAGCCGCAGCAACTTCTTCCTAGGAACAACGCCAAAGGTAAGGGAAGCAAGGGAAAAAATGAACTATTGGGACTTCATCAAGATCAAAAGCTTTTGCACAGCAAAGGAAACAGTCAACAAAACCAAAAGACAACTGACAGAGTGGGAAAAGATATTTGCAAAGGACATATCAGATAAGGGGCTAGTATCCAAAATCTACAAAGAGCTTAGCAAACTCAACACCCAAAGAACAAATAATCCAATCAAGAAATGGGCAGAGGACATGAACAGACATTTCTGCAAAGAAGACATCCAGATGGCCAACAGACACATGAAAAAGTGCTCCACATCACTGGGCATCAGGGAAATACAAATCAAAACCACAATGAGATACCACCTCACACCAGTCAGAATGGCTAAAATGAACAAGTCAGGAAATGACAGATGCTGGCGAGGATGTGGAGAAAGGGGAACCCTCCTACACTGTTGGTGGGAATGCAAGCTGGTGCAACCACTCTGGAAAACAGCATGGAGGTTCCTCAAAAAATTGAAAATAGAGCTACCTTATGACCCAGCAATTGCACTACTGGGTATTTATCCTAAAGATACAAACGTAGTGATCCAAAGGGGCACGTGTACCCGAATGTTTATAGCAGCAATGTCCACAATAGCCAAGTTATGGAAAGAACCTAGATGTCCATCAACAGATGAATGGATAAAGAATAGTGGTATATATATACAATGGAATACTATGCAGCCATCAAAAGAAATGAAATCTTACCATTTGCGACGACATGGATGGAACTAGAGGGTATTATGCTTAGCGAAATAAGTCAACTGGAGAAAGACAACTATCACATGATCTCCCTGATATGAGGAAGTGGAGATGCAACGGGGGTGGGAGTTAAGGTGGTAGGAAAAGTAAAAATGAAAGAAGATGGGATCGGGAGGGAGACAAACCAAAAGAGACTCTTAATGTCATAAAACAAACTGAGGGGGGTGGGGGGGAGAGGGGTTGGGAGAGGGTGGTGGGGTTACATTATGTGTTTAAATAAAGCTTAAATAAAAAAATAAATAAATACATATCATTCATAAAACAAACAAACAAACAAAAAACTGTTATCCTCACATGCCTGATCTCCATTGCCTTGGAGACTGTTATTTTCTATATATATCTGGTATGATTTTGTTGTTTATTTACTTTCAGGTAGGGGATTGCATCCATTTTTATTACTTGGGAAGAATTAGATGTCCTTTCTCCCCAGTTAGTTTTTGATATCACCCCTTGACTCTCTAAATCATTCTAGCTTTCTGCCAAGAAATTTCCTTTTTTCCAAGCTGACTTAATTTGGGTTTTTCCAACTTATGTTAAAAAAATTATGATTAATAAACAGACAACAATCAAGTAGCATTCATGGATTTATAAATCAGAATGATATAGACAAAATACATGTATTCTGATTGATAAATAAATATTTAAAATCGTGAGTGCATTTTTTAAAGTGGTAGGTCCAATTTTGGTTAAAATTCTGATGAAAGGAAACAAAATTATAATATTTTCAAACATGCATAAACTCGAAGGAAAACCTAATATTGGTACCATAAAATCCACAGAAAAAGAGAAAATTTCCACCTTGGTTTTTGTGTTATAATTGATAAATTCCTTTGGTGCTTCTAGCAAATTTAACAGTGACTTAAATGCTTCATAAAAAGCTGAAGGAAGGTTATATGTAGGTTCATTAAGGTTTTAGACACTTTTAATGTGACTATTGCCCGCCTGCTTGGATCCCTAAGAACTTTCAGTCTTAATAAACTTCACTGGATGTGAGGGCGATCTGGCTGCAACATCTGTTACTCCATTGATCGCCAGGGTTGATTAGGCTGATGTGGCTGGCTAGGCGGGGGTCCCCTTCCTCCCTCACCGCTCCATGTGCGTCCCTCCTGAAGCTGCGCGCTCCGTCGAAGAGGACGACCTTCCCGGATAGAGGAGAGGACCGTTCTTCGGTCAAGGGTATACACATAGCTGCGCTCCCCTGCTAGAACCTCCAAACAAGCTCTCAAGGTCCATTTGTAGGAGAACGTAGGGTAGTCAAGCTTCCAAGACTCCAGACACATCCAAATGAGGCTCTGTGTGTGGCAGTCTGCCTTTCTTTAAAAGAAAAGAACAAAACAAAACAAACAGAAACTTTAATATGTTATGGATAGTGATTCAAAAGTATCTCAATATTTAATCATTGCAAGTCACATTTATTCCCTCTTGTCTGTCCATGAATCATCAGCTCTTTTTGGAGGCATTTTGTGAGCAAATGCTACAGGCTTTTCTGGGCTATTTGGCATTTCAGTGTGAGAAATCATAACTCTGACCCCATAGACTGAAGCATAAGTAATTTTGCAGATTGACAGGACTGGGACTGAGTGCACAGAAATCCTTGAAGTGTAAGGAGCTGTTTAGATAGCTTTCAAGTTGCTTGACATTCTTTTGACCCACTATTTATTTTTCTATAATGATTTGGTCATAGAACTATGTGTTACTAGGGAAGTTCCCTGGGTACTTTAAGCATGAGAAAAAAATGTTAATTTCAGTATCTTTCCTTTTCATAGACTATTTCTTCCACCTGGCATTTGAAAGGTAGACTAAAAGCTAAAGTTGGACAGAAAAATGATGAACATGGCTGAAGACAATGTTCACAGTTCACTAAAATATTCCTCCATCTAACATTGGAATTTGGTCTATAAGAATACAGAAATCTCTGAATGCTTGAGAAGAGAAAAAGTAGAAAATGATAGAAGAAATAACATAAATTTGAAAATGTCTTTATGGAATAAAAACATAACAGTGATTTTTGCTAATAACATTGAAGAATTTATAATTGGAAAATGCAATAGGTGGAAAAAGAAATGACCATAGGCCTGCTTTCTAAATAATCATTTATTCTCTTAAGGATCAAGATGACACATTTACCAAATTTGGGTTTGACATGAAGTTGGAAGAAATTGTGAGCTTGTTAAGTATTAGAATGTAGAGTCAAAAAGATCTTGACAGGCTAAAATAATGGGCCTAATTTTGTTACTTTAGCAGATAAAATTTATGGCACAAAATGTTAAGCTCTTTACTGGGATTTATAGCAGGGGAAATGTGTGTGTGTGTGTGTGTGTGTGTGTGTGTGTGTGTGTGTCTAGTACATATATAGAGTGATAATATGATTATCTGTATATATTTATAAATTGATAACATGATCATTAAGTGTCAAGTCCTAGTATCAAGTACTGTGGGAAGCAATTTATAGGTACTATCTCATTTCATTCTTATGATCACTTGAAAGTATAATTACTCTTATTAACTCAGTTCTACAAATGAAGAAATGGAAATTCAGAGTGGTAAGTGAGAGGGTCTAGACATGAACCTATTCCTGGGTCTTATTCACAAAGAGTATACCCTAATCCATATTCTATTGCTTCCCTGTAGCTAAATATGAGTCAGACATTTTACATGACTGTCAAAGAGACATAAATTACATGAATGAAAATGAGGTATCTCATAGAAGGGAAGTGGAAGTCTTTCTAACAACAAAATATTTCCAGCTTTCCCGCTTCTATTAAGTGTGGTACAGGGTGCTCCATAGGGACACAGATGTGAGTTAAAGGAGGACATTATTAAACAGTGGTGGGCAACATGTGGGTCAGGACTCTGTACTCAAGCAGCTTACCTATGCCCTCTGTTTGTGCTATGTTAGTTTGCTAAAGCTGCCATGCAGAATACAACAGACTGGGTGAATTAAACAAAAGAAGTTTGCTTCTTCGTAGTTATGAAGGCTGTAAGTCCAAGATCAGTGTGTCAGCGGGATTGGCGTCTGCTGAAGACCTTTCTCTTTGGCTTGGCTTATACATGGCCACACTTCTATAGGAGTGCTCACATGTCTCCTTTCTGTCTGGGTCCTAATTTTCCTTGCTTATAAGGACACCAATCATATTGAATTAGAGCCCACTCATAAAACCTCATTTCATCTTAATTACCTCTTTAAAGGCCCTATCTACATATATAGTCACATTCCGAAGTACTGGGGATTATAACTTCAACATAGGAACTTTGGAAGAGTACAGTTCAGCTCATAACACATACTAATGCTTGACTTGATATACCACTTTTTAAATTGCTGTTTCCTCTGCCTAGTTTTGACTTGAGAGCCCTGAGAACTCAGCTCAAGATGGGATATTTCATATGGATATATGGATATTCAGTTGGTGTTTCCTGGTCAGATGATCTATCTCTACCAGTGTCCAATGGCATGTTAGATCTTGTTTTTAAAATTATGTCTTAATTTCCACTACAGTTAACTAAGCCTTTCTCAGAATTCCAGAGGGCTGCATTGAGATTCATTCTCTGAATATTTTCACATAACTAATACCATAGGATCTTTTAGGTCTTGATATCATAGTATCTGCTGGGTCATATGGCCCAAATGGCAGTATTGCTGGCCCTACACCTGAACCTGGTAGAGCTCCCACTTTTGCTCTAGGTCCTCCCAAGAGCTGGCATTCTTACATTGGTTGTGCTTCCTTCATCGTGGTAGGATGTGAAAAGTTCAATTGTTTGTTTTTAACTGTGTAAAGGCGGTGACCACTGGGCCCTTAAAAATTTTACTGATATGTGAAGGCTGTGAATCTTCATAGGGTTTATCTCTACTCTCTGAAGCACACCCGTCTCGTCTCCCTAAATGCTAACAACTTTGTTGTTCATCCAGCTCAATGAGTATGTAACCAATGTGATGGATCGACATGTTGTTTATGGAAAATGTAAAGACAGGCCAGGTCTCTTCAGACTAATTATGACAGAGGACAATAATTAACGTAACTCTTGGGGGTTATGGTAAATGAATACTATTACCCCTTTCATGTGAATGCAAGCATATCTAATTTCTCCTTTTTGAATAGACTAGAAAAGTACTCATTTATCAAATCAAGAACCTGATAGTATGTGAGGAACCTGAGGCTATATTAATTTACTGTGTTTAAAAAAAAAATACATCTGGCACAAAGGTTGCCAATTGATGCTCCAGAGGTTGGTAACATTTGATACTCTGGCATTTCAATTTTTTTAAAGATCTGATTAATTAATTATTTGATTAATTAACTTATTTAGAGAGCATGAGCTGGGGGAGGGAAAAAAGAGAGGGAAACAGAGAATCTTAAGGAGATTGCACTGAGCCTAGAACCTGAGGTGGGGCTTGATCTCATAATCCTGAGATCCTGACCTGAACCAAAATCAAAGAGCTGGACACTGAATCGACTGAGCCCCTCAGGCGCCCCCTGGCAATTCTTTTTTTTTTTTTTTTAAGACTTTATTTATTTGACAGAGAGAGACATAGCAAGAGAGGGAACACAAGCAGGGGAAGTGGGAGAGGGAGAAGTAGGCTTCCTGCTGATCAGGGATCCCGATATGGGGCTGGATCCCAGGACCCTGGGATCATGACCTGAGCCAAACGCTTAATGATGGAGCCACCGAGGTGCCTGCCCACTGGCATTTCAACTTTGCATAAATGGGCTATTGCTTTTATCTCATGCTTATAGAAGCCATCCTAATAGTGACTTAGCAACATTGAGTCTGCCAGAATATTAAATCTTTTATCTCTGGAATGTGCTTCCAAAACACTTTTACTCTTATCTATTTAATTTTATGTACTAGACTTTTTGATCAAGCCCTCCTGAAATCTAGTTCTCCTTTACTCCTCTGTCTCCTATTGGCTCATGCTGACTAGGTCTAGCTGCTCCTTTAACGTGGAATCTTTAGTCTCTTATCAGTCCCAGAATGTCTTGGTTAGGTCATGTTATAGGCTTAATGACCAGGAGGGGAGATGGGGGTAGACCTTAAGAGGGCAGGCACATGTTATTTTGTGGCGGAGAGGTCTCTGCATTTTCTTTAAGCACGGGGTAGGGAGCATTAATTATTAACATCAAGGAGTGATAACTTCTTCAGGGTAAGAGGGCTCAGAAGAGGGCCACCTGGTTGGCTTGGTTGAGCCTGTATCTCTTGATTTTGGCTCAGGCATTAACCTCAGGGTTGTGAGATTGAGTCTCAAGCAATCTGTTTGAGAGTCTTTTCCTCAGTGCCTCCCCACCTTCTGTGTGTGTGTATGTGTGTGTGTGTGTGTGTTTTCCTCTCTCTGTGTCTTTAAAATAAATAAGTAAAATTTTAAAAATAAAAAAGAGGGATCAAAGTCTTCTGAGTATACAAAACTTTCAGGGGCATACACACAGATGTGCCTTTCTTAAGTGTCAAAGTACCATTTGTATTTCATGCAGGGCCATTACTTTGACGTAACTGAACTGCCTTTGTTGGGCATTTAACCTTAGAAAGCTAAACCACTCTATTAAGTCCTGGTCCTTGTCCTCAATTTTTTTTTCTTTCCTCCTGCTACAAGAGAGGAGAGTCTCTTTGTAAGCCACCAGAAGGTCCCACTGTCTTTCAGTATTTGTTTTTCAGTGACCTGTTGATTGTCCACAATTTTTCACTATCTTTTCCTAAAGCATCAGTCGTGCTTAACCATAGTGTTCCCATCCCCCACATACATGTTGATATATACCAGATGTTTAAAACACCTGGAGAATTCCCCTCCACTGGTGTACCATCTCAGCTTACCACCAGTGAGAATTTTAAAGGTTGAACTACCACCCTAAGCCAGGGACTTTCTATTTTCTATCAGCAGTAACAGTATCTTCATTGACAGATGGGTGGTGAGTTATTTAGCTGCACAAATTATAGCCTATCACTTTATTTTTTTGGAACATTCCTGGTACCAAATATTATTGTGTGATTCTGTGAAAGCAGATGCTGAGATGGAAATTTTGTGAACAATTATTAGATAATAGTATCTCAGTGGAAAAGAATAGCAACTGTGGGGGAAAAATGTGGGGGGAGTGGAAACCAGGATTGTACAAAAGGAGAAGTCAAATTTCTGTGCAAGCCCAACAAAGCCTGGGCCAATCCCATGGGAAGGTTTGGAGCATTTCCTATGAATATCTTTTATAGAATTGGCTCCTGGTTGGCCAAAATGGTCAGACTCTATGCAATGCTCCACATCGTCTGCTCCCTTCACAAATAAAAGCAGACTGCATCCTTAGGACATCACTCTGCAGCTGAGGAAACCCTGAAAGAACCAGGAGGTGGAGGGTGTCTGCCTTACCAGTTGGGGGTAATATATCCTTCCTCAAATTGGGATGTGAGCAATGCATCTTCATTGCAACACAAAATTCAAGTTATATTCTTTCCTTATACCAAACATTTCATAATAAAACAAATTCCAGGTGAGTCCAGTAGACAAATTAATATCAATTTTGAAGTGAAACACCAAAAAATTGCTGGACAGTCTTCCATCATCTTAGACAACTCCCTCCTTGTATTAGCCTGATTTTGTTTCAGAATCAAAATATTCTCTTGTGTGTTATTGAAAATGTGTTCCATTCTAGTAGGGTTTTTGTTTTGTTTTCTTTTGTTTCTTCATTTGTTGACAGCAGATCTATTTAGTTACAAAGTGTATCTTCCACAAGTCAACACTATTCTGGTTTCTCTGGGAACAGAATTATTTTAGCAAGCATTTATGGGGAATGAGAACATCCTGGCTTACCATTGGCTTAATCACGTGTATTTCTGTATTTAGTTACTTAAGTTATTTATTCTACAAAAAATACATAAGTTAAAAATGAGCTAATACATATTTATGTTGCTTCCAGTCACTGTATTTGGAGATAACTTACACACTGATAAATAATACAATCATATATATATATATATGTATATATATATAATCTTTCAAATTATATATATATAATCTCTCAAAAGACTGAAAGCTATAAGGGCAGAAACCATGTATGACTTCTACAGTACTATATTTCTAGCACCTAGCATAGAGCCTGACATGCAGTAGATATTCAATAAAAGCATGTCAGATCAATGAAGAAAAATAAATGAGTGAATGAACAAATAGGTAGTGGTAAGAACTTTCCAAGCATGAAGTGGAAAGAATATTTATCCTATTCCTGGAAGGTGTTCAGGAATAATCTTGTTGCAAAATTTTCAAGAAAATTTGACAGTTGAGACTTATGTTAAGATTCAACCCATTGATTCAGAAATTCTCTTATATGTTTATATATATAAACTTCTAAGTTTATATATATAAACTTCTAAGTTTATATATATAAACTTCTTTCTCAATGTATTCTCTCTAAAATGGAACAGCACTTTTCCTTAGGTACCCCCAGGAAAGACTTCACATAATGCAGTCCTCTATAGTACTGAACAAGAAATTCCTTTGAAAGAAGAGAATTAGAAATAAATATACTTATGCACACATACATACACAGAGACACAAACATGTCTTACAAACCCACTTACCCATATATATATGGGTAAGTGGGTTGTGTATATATATATATATATGGCTACTTTATATATATATATAAATATATGTATATACATACATTTATGTATGTACACATATGCATATTTATGTATGTACATATATACATATGTGTACATATATGCATATATACATATACATGTGTATGTGCATACACATATGCACGTGTATATGTACATATATGTATATGTATATACTTATATTTATGTGTGTGCATGTATGTATATATGTATGTACATATATACATATATTTTTATATATGGCTACTTTAAAGTAGGATTTTTCTATTTCAAATTTTTATTTGAAATAAATTTTATCCACAAATTTTTACTTAGAATGGAATAGTAGGTAATGAATATCTGGTAATATTACTTAGCTCTTCTTTGGAAAGATCCTGAACTTTCAGACCAGATAGTGGGGATTTAAATTTAATTTTGTCTCTTTCTAAATATGTCTATCAGAAGATTCCTTCACATAGTTCAATGTCCTGTATTCTATATCCAATTCAGATCTATTCTGTAAAATCAGTCTTCTTTATCCAACTGTCTGCTGCATATATCCAATTTGACGTTTCATAAGCACTTCAAACCCACCATATTCACAAATTAACTCATAATTATCTCAAATTATTTCCCCAGCCCTACTTTGCTAGTATCAAATCTCTCCTCCAGTGTTCTTTGTATTATTAATGGTACCACCATCTAGTCCCTCAGTCATTCTAGATACATATCCATCTCAATCATGCTGAATAGATTACTTTATAAGACTCAACTCAGGAATTATTCTCTTCCTTACTTCACTGAACCTCTAGGCCTAATTGGGCTGATACCTCCATCTCTTGTATATATTGGCACCATGGTACTTACTACATATTTCAGTTTTACTTTTATGTATCTCTTCTATAACATCTTTGCTCTTTGTTGGCAGTTATTATATTTGTGTTTGGATTGCTAACACCAAGCACAGATCTGACATATTTAGGCATTCAGAGAACTATTCTAGTTTAATTAAAAAAAAGAATAAATATTGCACTTCTTTATCTTTAAATAAGAATTAATTTTTATACATATATAAAGTACATTTGTACATATATGTGTGTATATATATTATTCACACACATTTGTATACACACACACACACACACACAAATTCAGGTTGTAAATATTTGAGCACAGTGCAGTGCCAAGAAAACAGTGGATTCTGAAAACTGTTTCTGAAATTAAACTGAAATTAGGAAAATTCTGATGAAGAAAGGAACAGAAAGCTGGTAATATGGGCGATTGCTTTGCTCTTCCAAAAGTGAGATGTATAACCATAGACCAGATCACTCTAGCTTCTTTAGTTTCATAAGAGGGACAGGGCTCTTCTGTTTATAAAATTCTGGACTTTTATTTTGTGAGTCTGTGTCTATGTATGTTTGGGTATGTGCACATAAATTCAGATTCTGATTGTCTTACCTGTTCTTTAAGGAAATAGATTATGTCACATGTTAGTAACATAATAACATGTTACTATTACGTGTTACCATTGCAAGTATCTCGCATGATATCTCCAACATTCTAGGGAGGTAGTAAGTATTTATTAGGTGAATACCACAGTCACATACATTTTTCATAGTTGCCACATTTTGTTTCTCAATGAGTGTTCACAGGTATCATTTTCCTCCATGTTTACTCAATTCTGGTAAATTAAGTCTAGCAGCTGAACTTCAATACACATGCAATAATCAGTTTCAGAAGGTGTATGTCAATCTTCGTAATCATTGTTTCAGAGGATCCAATGCCACCTATAGCTCCTTTATGAATTTATGCCCATTCTTGCTGGAAAATAAATGATACCTGTGCAATACTGCACAGATCTCAGCCATGGGCTTCTAATGAAAACACTATGGGAGGAATTTATACAGCAATTAGGTTGGGTAGTTAAACAGCACATCGTGCTTCAGATAAATCAGTCTTTTCTTTTGTGCTTTGGTTTGTTATCTTAATATAATATAGGTAGAGTAAAGCACAGAAATATGTCAACTAACATCTTTCTTTCCTGTTGGCCTCATTCCTGGATAAGGAGGTCTAGATGATAAAGAGCCCAGGATGAGCCACAATCCAGAAT
The DNA here is from genome assembly GCA_003697995.1 of Taxidea taxus jeffersonii. Classification (NCBI taxonomy): domain Eukaryota; kingdom Metazoa; phylum Chordata; class Mammalia; order Carnivora; family Mustelidae; genus Taxidea; species Taxidea taxus. The sequence continues at coordinate 2,269 of ML110939.1, read as the reverse complement.
CTTTCAGGGATGGATTAGTAGTTTTACTCCTATAGTAGAAATCTAGTTGATTGGGAAAAGCTACCTTGATAAGTATACTCAAAAGATTTCTGAAGCTCAATGGGTAAAGGGCCACAATTATTAAGACCTCTCTTACTGAGGAAAGCGGGGAGTGGCTACAAGTAAACCGCCCTTTGCCTTTCCTGAACACTTATTCCTACCACCCAACCAAGAGGGAGAGGTAGATGGAATTATATGAATTCAGAGAGTTGATATTAATGTTCAGAATCATCCAATTAGTAATTGCATGGCTAGGAGAAAAATTTATGACTACAAGTAGTAATAAGTTTTGGGATATAAGAAATAAGGAAATGGACAAAGAAGACTTCTGCTTTCTGTTACCAATAAATATAACTGTCTTACAAAGAAAATCATATCTGATGAGATTTTTCATCAGGAAGATATGAGTGAGGGGAAAGCTTTCTCATCAATATTAGAAAAACTTCCATATTTCTTTTTATTAAAAACCACACATTCTCTTGTGAGACTAGCATATCAGTGTCCAAAATATTAAGCAAATGATTACTCCTCACCATTATTCTGGAGACACAAAATCTAGATTATTTAGGGACTTGATATATGATAGGCTAATATAATGACTTGATTTCACTCCTACCAAGCTAGAAAGTGCACACTTAAAATTGTACAAAATGGAGAGGAGGAATGCTTGGGTGGCTTAGTCAGTTAAGTGTCTGCCTTTGGCTCAGGTTATGATTGTAGGGTCCTGGGGTCAAGTCCTCCATCCTCTGAGCTCCCTGCTCATTGGGAAGCCTACATCTTCCTCTCCCTCTGCTCCCCCTGCTTGTGCACTTTCGCTCTCTCTCTGACAAATAAATAAATAAAATCTTTAAGAAAAAGTAACAAAGAAGATTAAGAGGAGATAAGATACTTAATGATCACCAAAGATAATTTCTTTTTCTCTGCTTAATACTCTGTTTTATTATTCAAACATCTTACAGCTCAGAAAGTATTTCTTATATGAAACTATAAAGTCCCTAATTTAATTTCTTTGTGGGTGGAAGTCCAGGAAGGCAGATAAATTTGATTTTCATAATTCTCTTTCTGAATGAGGATAAGAACCAGACTCCAAAGAGATGGGATTCCAAAGGCTAGCCATAGTTTTAAGCCCCCTGAAAGTGAGCTGTGGGATGAAACCAGGCTTCAGTTCCAAAAGGGAATTTGAGAAACTATAAGGCAGAAAGCAAAGAGACTACCAGAGGAGGGTAGGACCATGAAGAGAGGGGAAACTGTGGATCAATGGAAGCTCACTAACCACATACCTCTTGGATATGGAGCTTCTAACAGGAAGACTAATTTCAGACAAATCAGTATTGAGAAAAACATTAGCAGTGCAAAAAATGACCGGGCTCAGAAACTGTTGGAATTTGAGCTTACAGAAAAAGTAGCTCTGTGCTTCATGGTCTGGAGAGCTGAGGAAAGCAGGCTGACAGTATTTCAACAAATATTTATTTCCTGCAAATATTTATTGAGCACTCACAATGTGTCAAATACTAACGTTACAGCACTGAACAAAACAGAGGAGACTTTTTCCTCTAGAAGTTTACATTTCTATGGGGATGACAAACATTAAGCAAGAGGAAAGCAGGCATCAGAATTACAGGTTGGGATAGGTACTTTAAAGGTAATAGACCAGGTGATGGAGAAACTGCTTAAAGAATTTTAAGGCAATCTAAGTGGTCTGGGAAGGTGACAATAGGAAATGAGTAAAGTAAAGGAAGTTCTCCATTGATCAAGGACACTGTTCTCAGCATTGTATTTACAGAAGCACAAATCTGCAATACCAGCATTTTGTCCACTGAAGTAGAACACTGTGTAGACCCCATTTCAGCTAGACAGTAAGACATCAGAAAATTTGGCAGAAAAGATGTTTATAAAATTGTTTATAAAATTGTTTATAAAATTGTTAGTGCAATGAAAATACAAAGACTACTAAATACATCAATAATATAACAAAAATAGTTTTGTTAATATCAACATATGCTGAAACTGAACTAACATTTTGTTTGTTTTCTTTATTTTTGCTTTTTCAATTATACACCATCACACATAGGGTTTTCTCCCCTGGAGGAGCATATACTAGAATTGTTTGTTTTCATTGAACATAAGAAAATAATGTTAATACCTTCTATTCTATGTTTCATTCTTTTTTAAAAATTTTATTTATTTGACAAAGAGAGATCACAAGTAGGCAGGGAGGCAGGCAGAGAGA
>ML110938.1:57921-72951 GCA_003697995.1 Taxidea taxus jeffersonii | reverse complement strand
CAGAACCTCATGAAACAGCATTTGCAGTTTGTTTTCTGGGTGTGGTGGTGGTAAATGTGGTCCAGCTTGTGTGTGGGAGCACGTGCTTATATGAATTAGTACATCCCCTTTCTCTAGTTTTTAATTTCATAGCGTGGGTTTTATCACTTTCAATGGACTCTTTATAAAGGACGGAGTTAAAGAGGCTGTTGAGATATTTTAATGGCATCTGTTCCAGGTGGAATCAATTGATAAGGTCACAGGTGATTTAGATGCTCCAAGGAGGCAGACTAGACAGAGTTCTTACAGAGTGCTGAGGGTTTCCCCCCATACCCCAAGACAAGGTCATGCTTGCTCATGCTCACCAACTCATTGCTTCTATTTGCCAGAGATAGGGAAGGAAACCCATTTACATATTCCTTTTTTTTTTTTTTCTCAAATCAGAGTTTTGGGATAAAGATAATTAAATTCGAGTGACATGTGGGTGGTTCAGTCAGTTAAGCATCTGCCTTTGGCTCAGGTCATGAGCCCAGGGTCCTGAGATTGAGTTCTGCATCGGGTTCCTTGCTCAGTGGAGAGCCTGTTTCCGCCCCTCCCTCTGCCTCTTTCCCCTGCTTGTGCTCTCTCTCTGTCAAATAAATAAATACAATCCTTAAAAAAAAAAAAGATAATTAAATTCTAAAGGCTTTCACAATAGGTATATAAATGAAGAGAATTGGATATTATGATAATGATTGAAAAAAGGGATAAAGACTTGAATCTTAGGAGCAAATATTTGTGCTATTAATTAAATAATAATAATAAAGAAATTCCAAAAAAGAGGTTCATGTAAGACAATAAAATACACACGAAGACTTTAAGACTAGGTCAGCATTAGATCATCAAGGTTTTGTTTTTGTTTTTTTCTCTCTTAATTTTGATTTCCTGTTTGGACAATGAGATTATAGTGAGGGTAAGAAAGTTTGAACTCTGCCTGGTCATGGGCACTGAGGGTAACGCAGAGTCCAACCCCACCATGACTTCTGCAAATACCCACAAACTCTGAGCTTGATGGGAAAGAAATTTCCTTCCAGAAACTTGCAGTTCACAAATGAAGTGATATTGGAAGTGAGAATTTCTTTTTTTTTTTTTTAAGATTTTTATTTTATTTATTTGACAGATAGAGATCACAAGTAGGCAGAGAGGCAAGCAGAGAGAGAGGGACAGAGAGAGAGAGAGAGGAGTATGCAGGCTCCCTGCTGCACAGAGATCCTGATGCGGGGCTCGATCCCAGGACCCTGGGATTATGACCAAACCTGAAGGCAGAGGCCTTAACCCACTGAGCCACCCAGGGGCCCTGGAAGTGAGAATTTCTAAGTCTATTTTTTGTCAAGTAACGGTGCAGCTCTCCTCATTGCTGGTGCGTGCAGTTTCTTACCTGTTTCTCTGGGAAGAACCGGCACTTTTCTCTGTGTGGAAAGCAGGACAGGAACGGGCAGATTCTAGGGCACGGAACTCGGGCATCAGTAAGCCTCAGAACTTCCAGTCACCGTAATTAGGAATTTTGGCAAGTGATGGTCCCAAAAGGCATGCATGCATTTAAAGAATCCCTAAAAATATTTTCGGAAGATGGCAGGGCAAAGTAAAAATTTACATTTAACACTTTTGCCTCGTTTCAGCAAGCTGTGATCAGAGAAGACAGGAGAGTAAGAAAACAGAATCTCCTTCCCACCTGTCTGGTCTAAGAGATTTCCATTTCACAGCCTTGACTTTTGAGGGGTCTGAAGGAAATATGTGACAGGATTTGTGGCAAAGGAGGGAGGTGACATCAAACCTAGAGAAACAAGATTATTTAGTTAGTTATTATTTATTAACATGGCTTGGGGGCAGGGCAGGGGTGGGGAGGGGCTTGGTTTCTAGGGCCCTGCATTTCTACATGGAGGTCCTTCATTTCAAGCAGAGATTCTTAGATGTTGCGGGTCTTTCTGGAAGTCTGGCAAAGCTAACGAACCCCTTCTCAGAATAATATTTTTATTTTTATTTTATGTTTTTTGAAGATTTCTTTCATTTATTTTATTTTTTTAAGATTTTATTTATTTATTTGACACAGAGAGAAAGATCACAAGTAGGCAGAGCAGCAAGCAGAGAGAGATGGGGAAGCAAGCTCCCTGCTGAGCAGAGAGCCCGACTCGGGGCTCGATCCCAGGACCCTGAGATCATGACCTGAGCTGAAGGCAGAAGCTTAACCCACTGAGCCACCCAGGCACCCCATCTTTCATTTATTTTAGAGAGAGGGAGAGAGAGCATGAGTGGGAAAGGCAGAGGAAGAGGGAGAGAGCATCTCAAACAGATTCCCCGCAGAGCGCACAGCATGACATGGGCTAGATCCCAGGACCCTGAGATCATGACCTGAGCTGAAACCAACAGTCAGATGCTTAACTGACTGTGCCACACAGGTGCCCCTCAGAATGTTTTTCAATTATATAGTATATATACTATATACACATATATTGTGTGAGTAGAGGAAATTATATCTTTTCAAAGAGGAAATTAGTTATATCACAATGCCATTATCAAATAAATGAAACAAATCTAAATTTGTGATGTAACATATATGTTTCTTGGTAGATACTAAATAACAAGGTCTATAAGCATGTCCGACCTTCCTTAATTTCAAAGTGCTGGTGCCCAGGAGTGGGATTCTGCCTCCCTGTGCTGTGATAACGTTGTATGGACACATCTGAGACATCTATTGCCTACAGAGTCACATGTACAGCTCATGCAAGTCTGGCTTATTGCCTCCTTTCATAACTGGAGGAAATGCTAAATTTCAGCTAGAGGTGAGTCGGTCAGATAGAGTTCAATGACAATAAAGAAGTAATTTTTCCCCTCTCTGATTTCATAGCCCCCTGAATTTTCTCCAGGGACATCTTGTTAAGAACCTCTGGTTCTGCTTCCTTCACTCATTTCCAGGGGGAGGAGGGGTGGGTTATCTGCTTGGTGACTTGGGGGGAAAAGAAATGCAGCCTGCTCCTCTCTGTTCAGCTGCTTCGCAGGCTTCTCTCTCTTCCAGTTAGCCCGTCTGCACAATGCATTCTTTCCCATGTCTCTCTGTCCCGCAGAGAGGCCCGCCCTGTAAGGGAGACCCTCATTTGAGACCCAGACACTAAGTGGGCAGCTCTGTCTCTTTCGGGGGTCCTGCACACTCTCTTTTATGATGGTACTGAGCCATGTCTTCTAATACAGTTTCTTACTGGGAATCACGCTACTGTCTGGAGCTCCAAATGTCTTGCTGTGCTCTGTCTCCTTGGTCAACCTGCCTTTGCATCCCCAGGTGGCCCTAGCGTGTGGCTGAAGCTCATAGATTGGGAAGCAGACAGCTTGGGCGCCAAGCCGCTTCTGCTGCAACCTGCCAGGGACTTTGGAAAAACTGATTGCTTTCTCTGCCTCAGTTTCTTCATTTGTAAAATGCAGCCAATAGAACCCCACCCCCTAGGGCTGTATGAAAATGTAATGAGTTAAGCCACATAAAAGGGTTGGAATGATGTTGTGAATGTGGCTGTTAGGATTCTGAGTGGGGAGTGGGGGAATGGGATGCTGCTGATTGAGACCCTTACCCCAGACTTCTACTAGAGATCTCTAACATCTAGTTGCTTGTGTGTGTTAAGTTAACCAGGTATTTGCCAGATCATCCTGACTTGGGCTGGGCTGCCAGAGTGTCAGGCTCTGCTTATGTTGGAAAAGACCTAACCCCTATATCTACAATGATATTAGTGGGTGGGTTATGAAAACAGGGAAGCTTTATGAAATCAACAGTTTTGTAGGCCGAAAATGGTCTAAATCAGTATTTTCATGTGCTTTAACCAGATACTTCCATACTGGTTGTTAAATAGCCACTGTTTCCCAGTCCCCAAGGGGGTCCTCCCCAGATTCCCTAGAACTCACCAACTAAAGGGGACCCCAGGATCTTGCTGTGGTGCCGAGTCTGACATCCATTCTGGCTGTTTGGTGTCTTTTCAGGCTTTTCTTTTTTTAAGATTTTATATATTATTTGAGCAGGAGAGAGCAAGTGGGCATGTGTGTGTGTGAACAGGGGGAGGGGCAGAGGGAGAGGGAGTAGCAGACTCCTCGCTGAGCAGGGAGCCTGATTCCTGGGCTCCGTCCCAGGACCTTGGGATCATGACCTGAGCCGAAGGCAGACGCTTAACCAACTGAGCCACCCAGGTGCCCTGTACCTTCAGTTAAGGGAAGGATTTTAAGAGTCTATTATTTATTGAGTATCTGGGGACTTGTGTTGGATGTTGAGATCATATAAAGTCCTCAACTAATGGTTTGGACTTCGGTTTTCTGAAGCAATCCCTAGCCTCCTGCACTCCCCCCCAAAACAAACAAACAAAAAAACAAAAACCCAAATCACCCTCCCCCAAACAAAACAAAATAAAACAAAACAACAAGGACAACAACAACAGAACAACACACCAGAAACAACCAAGATTCAAAGCTTCTGATTGTCTGCTTGGAAACATCAAGGTGTCTGTGACGTTTTTTGAACCTCTGTGCTGTGTCCCCAGATAATAAGTCTGGTTATCTCAGCTCTCAGACACAGAAGACTTAACGTCTAGTTCTCTTAGGAGAAGCAAAGCACAAGGACTGATTAAGCGGAAGCTCCTAAAAGGATTATCAGCAGGCACAGGGCTTCCAATGCCCACCAGCTGAGCACCGCCTCCCCGGGGTGTGAAGAGGGATCCTGTCATTGCATTACCTCTGGCCACGGTGTAAGTCACCCCATGCACACAACCGCTCTGACATCTGAGCTAATCTGGGGAGCACACGGCAAAAGAGTAATTACTTAGGAACTGCTGGGATCTGACACTATTTCCTGGCCTCTTCACCAACAGGTTGTCCCATGGGGATTTTCACCTCTGTGTTTTTAGTTCTGTTTCCCCCAGAAGTATCTTTCTCTTCCACCATTCACCATGGAGGCGTTACAATCCAGCCTAAAATGCCACTTCCTTCTCAGAGCTCCCTGGAATGACTGTACCACATGATGGTTTCTGGATTGCATCAAGGCGGCCGCAGGCTTCTTTCACTGTGGGATACTCAGGTCAGAGCTTCCTTTTTCAAAGGCTCAGACAGTAGGAGGAAAAGAGTTGATGGAGATAAACACCCGTTGAGCTCTTGTTATGAATCAAATACTTCTGAGAGCTATTGTTTGATCACTCTTAGGGCAAATATTTATGTGCCAACCATGTTCTAGGCACTGGAGATAGAATGATAAGCAGGACACAGTCCCTAAGTTACCCTTAAAATCTAGATCTTTTTATTTATGGAGCATGGCTTTCAGTAAGGTTGTGTGCTATTCTCTCTCTCTCTCTCTGTAAAATCATGTACACAAACACACAAATACAAATGGAACAAGAACAAGAAATATTTCTTCCACTGCAAAATTTCCTCCTTCTCCAAATTACAAATTGTGATCACTATTTTTCTAACCTAACCCCTGTGGGCGCTAGCATAAAATAGAACAGTCATAGAAACAAACTGAAATGAAAAAGCCCAGGGTCTACGTGCCTCTTCTCCCTTGTGACTTAAGACCCACCGAGTTCTGCCATGTCTCTATGGACATCAGGGTATAGCATGCCCATAGCACCAAGCATTTGTCACTGGGCTACAAAGGAGGACATATGCAAGCCAGGCCACCTGCGTGCAGAGGCCTGCTTAATTTACCAGCCAGCATGTGTAGATATGGAGAGGTCCAGACTGAACTCAGTGGCAAGCTCATGCTCAGATAAGCAAGGTCAGGCGTCCCTGGGGGCACAGGCAATTACACAAATGACAGCTCATTGCAGCCTCACAAATAGGTTGCCATTTGCTTCTTGCTTTGTTTTGGGCTTGGGGCCAATGTTATACAGGGAGAATTATATTGTAGTATTCACTTGCCAAAAAGAAAAAAAAAACAGCCTGTGCTTTTTTGTTTTGTTTTGTTTTCTTGTTTTTTATAAGTATAACAAATAATCTTGTTAATGTAACTCATTTTGAATTTTATAGTTCTACAGGCCTCGTTTTTAATTTTGAAGATGTTTTTTTCTTAATTTGCTTTTTTGCTTATTTTTGCAAGCATTTTTGAAGTGTAAAAGAAATTGTATGTGTGACCCACTGTTGTATATAGTAAACTGTTTTTTCTTTTTAAGTGAGAACAATGTAACTGCTGTATATTACCAGGTGAAGATATTATATATAAGGTATTAGGTAGATATTTGTGTCCAAAGATACTTTTGATTGGGGAAGTTTCTCAGAGGTGCTAGCTTGAAGTTAGTATTTGGATGAGGATACTTACAAAGAGTTATGCATATTAATGTAGCAATATCTAATTAGCAAAATGACTTTCAAATAAACAATCCAGCTGTGTGTCTAAGGAATAATGTCTTTAATTGCCTTGTGATAAACTAGTAACAAAATCCACAGCTGGATAACAGATAGCAGTAAAATCTGTCAATAAAACCAATATTGTTATGCTTCACTGGGTCTGCTCACTTGTTAGAGTGCGTTAGGCAGAATTTTAATGGAGAATTATTTGGAAGACATTTAGGCACACTGGAACATATTTCTGCTCGTATGATGTGATTTGCTGGAACGTATTATCCTTCAAAGCTAATCATAAAAAAGCAAAACATATACAAAACTATTTAGGTAAAAGTTTCCTCCTTTATTTATTTATTTATTTTTAAAGTTTCCCCCTTTCAAGACATATGTGCCTAAATGGAAAACCTGGCCAGGATTATTGCCCCTGTATCACGTGTATGAACTCTGTACACAAACTTCACTCAAGGTTAGTAAACACTTTCATTACAACAGTATTCTTGGTCTGCTTGATGATGTTTATTATTAAATATTTAGTTATATTGAGGTGCCTGGGTGGCATAAATGGTTAAGCATCTGACTCTTGCTTTTGGCTCAGGTTGTGATCTCAGGGTTGTGAGATAGAGGCCCACGTTGGGCTCCACACTCAAGGCAGAGTCTGCTCGAGGTTCTCTCTCCCTCTCCCTTTGCCCCTCCCACTCATGCTCTCTCTCTTTCTCAAAAATAAATAAATAAAACTTTAAATAACCACATTTTGGTATATTAATTTTCTGAACTCTTCGTCTACTGTGAGATTTTTAAATAATCTACTAAGTGATTTTTTTGTATGACTGTGATTTATGTGGATGGGAATTACCATGATTTTGTATTCAAGGTGGGGGATAGAACATATTCAGATTACCTTTCAGGAAGTCATAGAATAAAGATTAAGACCCTGACAGCAGGTCAGCCTGTGGTAACCATGGCCTCTCACTGCCCTGCATGCTTTTCCAGTGTTCTGATAACAGACCTTTGTTTTCCTTTTGGTGCAAACCCTGCCCATTCCACATCAACTTTGTGGGGCTGGGGGTCACATCGGCCTGTCCTCTCATCAGATTCATAATTCAGAGTACCATTTTGGCATGGCTATAGTGATTACTTCAAAGATTGGCACATGGACCAATTTGAGCCCATCACTAATGACATCCCCTAAAATCTCTCAGAGTTAACTGTTTGCTGCTGGAGTTGCTAACCTGAGAGAATATGGTAGGCAGCCCCTGGAGATTGACTCAGAGAGACATAGATGGAAGGATAAAACCAAGCGAGGACAAAAGGGATGAGGAATGGAGAAGTGGAGGCCTGAAGGCATTATTTAGTTACTGACACCAGCTGTGCCTGAAATCAGGGATAATTCTAGGCCTTCCAGAAACATGGGATTGCCTCTTTTTGCAAGAGCTAGTTTGAGTTGGTTTCCATTATTTGAAACTTGGAGTCATGATTACAGAGGGTTACCTGTTTGTTTGGGCAACATTCAAAGCACACTTATCTTGATTAGAAGGCCTAAGTATAATGACTAACACATCCCACCCAAACAGGGGACTTCTTCTAAGGTGGACGTTTGGAAGACAGTCATGCTCAGTCAACAAAGTATATCAATAAATGTTGCTAAAGACCTCCGAGAACCATTTTACACTTTTTCCCACATAATTTCTGCTTCAGCTAAACACTGTGTATTTACAGAAGGTCTCGACTTTGTGAGCTGATTCATTTCGTTTGCTGATTTATACATTCACAGGAGTATAGAAAACAGAAACACACTGCACAACAAAAGCAAAAGAGAGCGTACTTCTTTCTTACTTGGTAGTTACAAATACTACCTCCTCTGAGAAGATAGTAGCCTTCCCCTTATTTGGGGTTTCAGTTCCCCGAGGTCGACTGTGGTCCAGAAGCAGATGAGCCATCTGTTGTGTTGGCAGAAGGGCAGTCGTAGCCTAACGCTATGTCACAACGTCGGCCTCATTAACGTCACTTCATCTCATCACATTAGGCATTCTGTTCATCTCATATCATCGCAAGAAGAAGGGTGAATACACTACAATAAGATATTTTCAGTGATGGAGAAACCATATTCACATAACTTTTATAAAAGTATGTTATTACAATTGTTCTATTTTATTCATAGTTGTTGATGGTTGTTGCTGTGTTAGGTCTTGTGATTGACTCTACAATGTCCATCCCACTGCCACCCCACCCAACAGGGACTTGGGGGGGGGGGTTGCACCAGCCCCAGGGTGGGCGGGACTCTGATTAGTCTCATTCAATAATGGCCCTTCTTCCCTTTATCAGCAGTTGGTTCAGGAACTCAGGCAAAGCACAACATTCCATGTATGACAGATTAGGGGTACATGGCATCTGTTGGTCTAAACAGAAAAGAAGGGTTTGATTCAAAGGCTGGGGGAAGTGTCTATCTGTCTCTCCCTCTCCTGTCCCCCTTCACTTGCCCCTCTGAGAGACATGAAATAAGGATATGGCCCTAAGTGACACATGTAGCCATCCTATAACCATAGGGAAAACAACTGTAGGCCCAAGCCGACATGAGCCAGAGAGATAGAAAGAACCTGAGTGTTTCATGACATTGTCCAGTCCCTGGATCTCCCAATCCTTATCAATACGTCCAGAGAAGTGAGTCATTCATTCTGCATTCAAATCCTTAACTTTAAAAAAAGCGAATGTAACTAATACAATGGGTTGATTAGTGTTCTTTTCTGGGATCAGGCTTTGAATCTAGTAGAATAAATAGAGCCTGGAAGGAGGTCAAAGGAAAATATTTCCCAGAGGAGGACTGAATAGGGTAGAGTCTAGAGTGAGGGAGTGAGGAACACCAGAAATAAACTTTTCATGCTTCACAACGTACTGGAGGCCAGCTCTCTGTCCAAGTAGCCTGGAGATACGATTTTTTTTTTTCCCCTATCAATCAGGGATAAAGGCTCCTTTTCAGAAATCTTTCCTTGAAACCCTCTCAATCATGCTACAGGGACGGAGAGATTTGTCCAGTGTTTCCAGGCAAAGATCATAAGGTTGGGCCACAAGTGCAGCAAATAAAAAGAGCTAATATTAACATTTATAAACCATTTTCCACTTTACAAAGGGCTGCCACTACCTGATTTCATTCGAGCCGAGAACAACTCTCTGGACTAAATGAGTGTCATCTACCCTGTACAAATGCGGCACCGAAGACACACGGAAATGAATGGAACGAATGGCCCAGAGCCATCCAGCAGGAGATAAAGAATCCAGGTCTACCTGTTGGAGTTCAGACTCGGGGATTCATGGCTGTGACCACCCCACGCCACCTCTCTATTCTTCCCTATGGCTTCTCTGTTCCCTGGAGACACAGTGGCTGCCTCGACACTCAGAATTAGTTTTCCTGGTTGGCATCTCTTTGGGAAGGCAGCCCCAGGGCCTTCCTTATCTGTTTGTGGTTGCTGGACTTCTCTTAACCATGAAAAGGGCTTTATTTCTTGGCATCTAATCCCCTTCCTTATCCACTCTCTCTTCTCTATGACCTCACTGGACTTCCTGTTGGTTTTGAGTTCTGAACCCAGTGGGCTGACAGCTAGAGTCAATTTCTGCTTTTGATTCAAAGGAAACTGGGTGGGATGCATTCCACACAATGGCGAACTCAGTGGATCATTACCTCTGAAGTAATTCCCAGGAAATGTGATGAAACTGTAAAAAAGATATCCTTAATCCTAAATAACGTGAGCTGAGAGCGAATAAGCTCTTTGGTTCTTAATAACACCCAGGAGACTGTCGATGTCTGACTGTAAGTGCGGAAGAAAGAAAAAAAGAAAGAACCAACAGAAGTGAACAAGTAGAAGGAGAAAGGCAGAAAAATAAACATAGATACAAACATTGGGAGTCAGAGTTCGTATATGCAATAATTTTCTAACCTCTACAGTTTTTCTCCCATTTTTGAATTAAAGTAGGCATTGCTTAGTAAGCACACTTAGCCATTCCACAGAGGTTCTTAAGCACCACTGAACACATTTAGTCGGTAATTTGTGTGATGGCTGGTAGAGGTAACAGCTGACGAAATGGCAGATGTAATCAATAACCTACTGACTCACCAAACAGTCGATTTGGCCCCGAAATACCTATTATGTTTATTTGCGAATCTCATGTACAGAATATAAATTACAAGACAGTGGTGATCATTTTCTAGAGTTGTTTATTTTTCTTTCCCTCAATAAGCCCTAACAAATTAAAATGCAAAGTGGAGGTTAGGAATTCATAGGTCAAGTCTTGTTTTGTTCATCTTCCCCAGTGCACATTTGCATTTTTGATAGCTAACCTCCCTCCCTCCCTGCTTTAACCAGGCATGCAGTTGTTTTATTCCGCCTTATAAATATTATGATTGGACTAAGGTGAAACTTGGATAAGGATCAGAACATGTCAACCAGGAACTCTTAGGTTAAGAGAACTTTCAATCATATTTGTCCTAGACCTCTGACCTCTTTCTTTGTGGCTTGTGATGTCTTTGAATCTCCTGGCATGGGAGGTTTGGGTGCTGGGGTGTTTACACTCAAGAAAATGATAGGATGAGTTTCAGATATACTTAAACGTTGTTTTTTATAACCAGGTGGCAGCCAGTTTATTTAAAGCACAGATGAATAAGCGCAACTCTGGAAGGGAACATCTGACTCATCCTTATCTTGACTTTTAGGATGATGATAATCCTTGGAACCAAGGAATATTCAAATAAACCATGTAATGCTGGATCCATCGGATTAGCTTCATTAGTAGAACCGTGAGATTTATTGAGAATAATTAAAACTTGGATTTGGCATGTATCTTAATTGTTAATATGCAGAAGACAATATAAGAAAAGATTTTAAATATACCAGATGAGAGAGTTTTAGTGTAGATAAGTGTGGGAAAACATTTGCAAAGTTTGTCCATACAGCGTTCTCTAAGCTGGCATACAATATCTTTCTATTTGTGTAGTAAAAAATATTCAGGAGGATAGATATCACGGGATGCCCACCCTGAGTGGTGTTTTTCTGTATTGATTTCAGGGGAACTTGGTAACTAAAGCAAAGCCTTGGGCAGGGCAATCATTCAGAATTTACATTCACTTAAGGAACGATTTTTAATTTTTAATTTCATTTCATTTTTAATTTTTAAAAAAATTTAAAAGAGGTTTCGTTTATTTAAGAGAGACAGAGAGACCGAGAGAGAGCACAAGCGGGAGGAGGAGCCACGGCAGAGGGAGAGAGACAAGCTGACTCCCTGCTGAACACAGAGCCCAAAATGGGGCCTGGATCCCAGGACCCTGAGATCGTGACCCGACCCAAAGGCAGAGCTTAAGCGACAGAGCCACCCAGGCGCCCATTAAGGAAAGATTTGTAATGTTCTAGGTTGCTTTTACTTTTTCTGAATGTCACGATTCCTATTTCATAGCCGCAGTGTGTATTGATATAGCATAGCTCAGCTGTGCAGGGTTTTGGGTTTTGTTTTTTGTTGTTATTGTTTTTCTGCTTGTTCATTTCCATCCAATCCGAGGCGAAGCTCACAGGACAGATGAGGGCTGGCTCCTGTTGGTGAGTTACGAATAGGTCAAGGGATACGAGCGAGCCATGCTCCACCTTCATACTATTCAAGATTTTCTCTCTTCAGTTTTCTCCGGCGTGTGTTATCTGGCAATGCTGAGAGATAAAAGGAGGTCATCTTTCTAGTTTTTACTTCAGAGAGAATTACCGGTGCAAGAGCCCCAGCAAATACCACCACTATTGGGGCGACTGGGTGGTTAGGTGCCAGATGGTTAAAATCTGCCTTCGGCTCAGGTCATGATCTCAGGGTCCTCAGATCGAGCCCCGTGTCATCGGGCTCTTTGCTCAGCTGCGAGCCTGCTTCTCCCTCTCCCTCTGCTCCTAACCCCACTCATGCACTCACACTCTCTGTCTCTTAAATTATATGAATAAAATCTTGAAAAGAAAAAAAAGTACCACTGTTATTTAGTACACAGTAGAAATGCTTTTATATCCACTGTGTCATTTAGTCCTTGCACTACCCGGGAAGAATGGTGATATTATTTCATTTGACAGATGAGGAGAAGGAGATGCAGAGAAGTTAGGTAAATGGGCTCGCCCTTGCACAGCTGGTGACTGAAAGCATGAGAGTGTAAACCCAGACTCGGCGCCTGCCGCCTGTGCATTTGTTACTGTGCCCTGCTGCTCTTTTAAAGCAAGGTTTTGAGAAGGTAGAGGATGAGTTGGGGCCGCTGGTCACAGGAGTCCTACAATGGCCTTATTCTCTCCCCATTGCATTTCCCCCTTGCTTTTCTACCCACCACACCTAAGCAGGAAATAATGGAACAGAACTGAAAAAGAGACACTACTGGTTGTCACTGATTTAAAAGGAAAGGAAACTAGTCTTCTAAAGTAGACTTCAGAACACAATTTGGCCATGTTCCCAAATTCTAAACTTGGAGGCACAGCTCTTTTCATTGAGCAAATTATCAAGAAAATCATTTAGATGGGATTTCCTCTGAAATGTAGACAAATCTTATTTCAAAATTTTGGCTACAAAAGACCCATTATCATTTATTTGCATTTCAGTCTTACTCTGTGGGTCTGATCCAGTGTTTCTCAAGCCTTTGTATGAATAAAACTCATCCAGGAGTGAGTCAATTAGTTCTTCAGTGATAAGTAACAGAACTCTTCCCTGGTCACTGTAAGCAGCAAGGATTTGGGCAGCTCACAGAAATAAAGGGAAACCAGGAGAACAAGGACCAGAAAAAGGAGACAGGCAGCTCTAGGGGTGTAGGTAGGAGGAACTAATTTTGTTTTTTATCTACATTCAAGTTTGTGATGTCTTTGAATCCCAGGATGTTTAAGTAACTATCTCTAGTGGTCAGAACTCTATGATGGGCCTCAAGAGCCCCACCCGCTGTGTCTTAGTGTTCTTCAGAGAAACAGAACCAGTAGAATATATATATATATATTTTTTTCAGATATATGCATATATATGTATATATTTTCTGGATATACATATATGTTCTGGTTATAAAAATATAAAATATATTTATACCTACATATAATGTTTATATATATATATATATTTATATTTTTAAAAAATAAAATATATTTATAAATATATATATATTTATATTCTGGATATTAAAAATATAAATTATATTTATAAATAATATTTATATATATTGTGGATTAAAAATATAAAAAAATAAAAGATATACTTAAAGCAAATATAAATATTTTATATTATATATATTATAAAATAAATAAGTAAAATAAAAATAGATATTTATATAAATTCGTAAATATTTAAATATATATCATACACATATAACATATATTTAGAGTATATTCAGAGTCCTGGCTCACAGGATTATGGAGGCTAAAGCCCACAGTCTGCTGTTTGCAAGAGGGAGGCCAATGAACACTGGTGGTGGTACAGTCCTCGTCCAAACCAAAAGGCTGGAGAATCGGGAGCTCCTGCGTCCAAGGGCAGGAGAAGATGAATAATGTATCTTAACAGGGAGCAAATTCACCCTTCCTCAGTCTTTTGTTTTACTAAGGCCCTCAACAGCTTGAGTGATGACCCCTTGCTTTGATGAGGACCAGCTTTTTGATTCAGTCTGCCATTTGAGTGCTAATGCCTTTTGGAAACACCGTCACTGAGAGACCCACAAATAATGTTTTGCTACCTATGTTGGGCACCCCTTAGCCCAGTCAAGTTGACACATAAAAGTAACCATCACGCTCTGGTATACGCATCCTTTGTAATCCCTTGAGTCTGGGTGAGACTATGAATGATGGAGTATCATTTATGTCAACAGATTACTTATTAATCAGTGGACTTTGAGTTCATCAGAAGAAGGACTATCTTAGGTTCGCCTGATCTAATCAGATGACATCTTAAATGAAGGCTGGGCCCTTTCCTGGGTGAGAGATTTTATGAGAAAGAGATTCTCTTACTGACCTTGAAGCAGAAAGCTGCTATAGACAAGGCCATGTGTTAGGGAGTTGTGGGCATCTCCAGAAGCTCAGAGTGACCCTGAGCAATAGCTAGCCAGACAGGGGGACCTCATTCGGATAGTTGCCAGCAGCTGAATTCCACCATCAAGCAGCTGGGTTGGGAGAGGACTGAAACCTCACTGTAGCTCTAGCCAACACCTTGATTTCAGCCTGTGAGAGCCCCAGAGAACTTAGCCACACTGTGTCTGAAGTTCTGACCTACAGCACTGTTGAGATCATAAATGGATATTGTTTTAAGGTCCTCAGTTTGAGGTGATTGAATCTCTACCATCTACATGTGGATGAGTCTGCAATCCAGACCTCTCTCTCAGCTTCCATCTGATATCCAGCCACCTCCTTGATATCCCTGCTTGGATATTTGATAGGCATGTAAACATAACGTGTTCCAAACTGAGCTCCCTGTTTGCCTTCCTCCTCAACTCACTTTTCCTATAGCCCTTTTATATCAAAAGTGACAACTTTATATTTATAGTTGCTTAAGTCAAAAACAAAATCATGATTCACTTTTAATCCATCAGTTTTAACCTTTGACTCTGGTTTCCCAATATTTCCAGAATTAACCACTTCTCACTAATGTCTCTGCTGTCACTCTGATATATGATATATATATGATATATATGATATATGATATGGGTGCAGTGTGTTTCACATAGGTTAGTTCAATAGCTTCTAA
>ML110938.1:0-57521 GCA_003697995.1 Taxidea taxus jeffersonii | reverse complement strand
GACACACCAAGCAGACTGATGTTGTTAAAAGAAGTATCAGGTCAGTTATCTGCACAGAGCCTCGCTGGTAGACTGAGTTTTTAGTCCCTATTCTCATCTCTCCCTTTGCTAAGTGACTTTGCAGTCCCTCTCCCTAGAGGTGAACTATATGGCCCCACTCCTCCACTTAGGCTTGGCCATGTACTTGCTTTGAGTAAGTAGACAGAAGTGAGGAGAGGTATGCAGAAATGACAATATACCACTTCTGAGTCTAGACCTTGAGTGCCTGTTTTCACTTGTCCTCTGTACCCTACTGTTATTGAGAGAACATGCCCTGGCTAGTCCTGTTGTTCAGAGAGGTTGAGAGACACTTGGAGCAGACATGAACACAGCCTGCCACTCACGCTGTCCTGTTGAGCCCAGCCTCAATTTGCCAGCTCTGCCGACCTGTAGGTACATGAGCAAAATAAATGCTTGTAGTATGCTACAGAGAGTTTGTGATGGGTTCTTTCCAAGCAATAGCTGATTGAGACACACTCAGAAGAGAAACCAGAGTGATTCCAATGGCCTGGAAGGCTCTGCTCGTTCATCCAGGTAGGAGACCCTATTTCTCCCTACCACTCCCCCTCTCCCTTGCTGTACTCCAGCCACATTGGCCTCTTCACTGTTTTTTGGAACTTGCTAGGCCCACTTTCATGCAGGCCTTTGTATCTGTATCCTGTTTGGAATCTCTGAGCCCCTGAGAACCTCTTGGCTTGCTCCTCTATGGCCTTCAGGTTTTCACTCAGAATCCATCTTCTCAGCTGTTTGCAGTTGTAAACTCATCCATTTTCCTTCCCCGGTCTGTTTTTCTCTACAGAACATACTACACTACTATATATTTTACTTTTGCTTAACAACCCCGCATTCTGCAACCCCCCCACTAGAATGTGAGCTTCCCAAGGGTAGACATTTTTGTCTGATTTGCTCACTCCTGAATCTCTAGTTTTTGGAGTGGAGCTCAGTAATATTCATTCAATAAATGCAATTCAGTTATGATAATTTTAACAGGGAGTCACACTTTTTTCTCATTCTGTATCATTCTGTTCAAAAACTAATGTCTCAGGAGGGATTAGGTCTGGCTTGGTCCCCAGCCCCACAGCTTGGTTGGGGCAGAGCAGGACACTTTTACCCATAGTCCTTCCATTTGAGAGGGAGGATTCCCCCAAAGGAATTGGGCATGCTGTAACCCAAAGCAGGGCAAATGGGTGGCAGGAAGCCGTCTGTAATATTTACCTTGAGTTAACTAGACCCATTCTCACACCATTCTAGAGCTTCTGTGTCACAGTGTCTGCAGCTCACATTTTGAGAAACGTCAGATGCAATAAAACATCTTATAAGAGGCCTTTGAGAATTCCAAAGAAACATGGGGAATTTCAATCTCTTTTCCATGTACAAGCGAAAGAGAAATCTCCATGTGAAGCCCTCAGAAGAGGTAAAGCCTGGACTCCGGGGACTCACACAGGGTAGGAAGCCTCTCCAGAGACTTCCAAGAGTCTCCAGACTTCCCTCGTGGTTGGTATCTGGAATCCCTGACTGAGTCCTTCCTCATACTCCTGAACTTTTCTCTACCAGAGCCATTGTACCAGGCCTCAGAGACCCAATGGACCTCAGCTCTTACTTGCTGGTTAGTAAGAGGGGACAGGTGGTTCCCACCCGTGGCCAGGGCTGTGGCCTGGAAGAGGCATACTTTCTCCCCTGTTAGCCATGGTGTGAGGTCGCTGGGCCTACAGAGAGCTTGAGTCACATGGTGCATGTAACAGGCTTCTGTGGGGTGGCCCCAGGACCTGACTGCATCATCGAATGTGTGAAAGAGCATTTTGAGTGGCAGACACACAGTAGCTCTCCTGTTGGTGGGACACAGGTCATTTGTGAGTTGGAAGTTGTTCATACATCTAGAGAAGGAGAATTACAGTCTTTCTAGGTAACATACTCAGCATTTAATAACATGCTGAGATTGACTTCCTTCCATAGGGGTCTCCCTGTCATTCTGATGGCCCCATCAGTTTGCGTGTCCATTGTGAAGCTGGAAGAGGGTCTTTGGTTTGCACAATAACAAATACTTATCTCTTATGTTCCCGAAGGTTGTGACCAGTGTGCCTTTACCATAGGTAAGTAACTTAGTTATCCATTTTCAAGATTTTTGCCTAATGGGAATAAATACACTTCTCATCTTGTGGAAAAATGGATTAAGGAAATGAAATTATGTAAATGACTGTGAGCCCTTTAGAGATGGTTGTTATTTAAATTCATCCATTTATTCATTTATGCATTTTGATGATATGCCTATTGACTTGTTGCTCTCTTATCTCCTGTTATCAGTTTAAGGCATTTAAAGCTTCACTTACAATTTTAACACCGTAGGTATTTCTACATCCTGGAAACGAGGCTCGAAGGGTCAGAGTATTTGAATAACGCTAACAAGAGTAGTAGTGGTCGTAGAATTGACAGTAATAATGAAAACCATCATAATAATCATAGAAGCTACCATTTTGAGGATTTATGGTGTGCTATGGGCAGTGCTGACACATATATTGTCACTTAAGCCTGCAAATCTGATTCTTCTCATATCAGGAAAATGCAGGTTCATTCAGGGCATGCAGGTTTTAAAGTCAGATAAATGTGGGCCCATATCCCTTCTCTGCCCCTTAGCTGGCTGGGTGATATCAGGCCAGTTAGTCAACCTCTGTAAGGTGGGGGTAGCAATCCCGTGAAACGAAAGCTAAGTGCAACTACAAACGTAAAAGATCAGGTGTGGAGTCAACTAGTCATCTCTTACTAGATGATGGCTATTTGCAATGATTGTAAATTTATCACATGTTACACACAGCAAACTTCCTCCTTGCATATAATCAAAGAGGAGTGAGTGACTAGGGAAAACTCCCACCACTCCGAAGAAGAGTGAGTGACTAGGGAAAACTCCCACCACTCCGGGCTCCACAAGAGAATGCATGCATTTCAGTTTTAATGATGGTCACTATTTGCTAACCGTGATTAAACATGAAGATTAGAGGGCCCTACAAGGACTCTGCCAGTAACTACATCCCCAAATCTGAGCCAGGCCAACGACCATCAACCATTCCTTCTAAACCCTTTATTACTTTCTCATTAAGGTCTCAGTCTTGGAGCTGTGAGCACCATCTGTAAAAAGCGCAGTTCACGCGAGGCGGGGGTGGGGAAGCAGGAAAGCCTCTCTTTAAAGAGTGCTTAGCCCAAGATAATTATAACCACTGGAGAAGGATGTAGGCAAATTAGCATCATAATCTATGGGAGCAGAAGGCGCAGTGATGATTTTCCCATAAGAAATACATCTATTTTGGAATTCTCAGTAGTCTACCACTTTCTCTACCATGGGAGTCAACACAGTTTTGATTTACTGACTCACTCTCCCTGGAGTGTTTTTCTCTGAATTTTAAACCAAAAAAAAAAAAAAGAAAAAAAAAGAAAGGAAAAAAAGGAGATAAAGAATGGTAGAAGAAAAGCAAGGCAAGAAGGAAAAACAGTGAGGAAAAAAAGGAAACGAGAGACAAAGAGGAAAGGAGAGAAAATAAAACTGCTGTCACAGAGGTTTACAGTCAAAACTTAACATTTTGCTTTGTTCCAAGTAAGTAAAATATTGAAAATTAAAAGCTGAAAATATCATTCTGATTATTTAAGCATTACCGAAATATCAGTAGGTTCAAAATTTGAGTATTTATTCCTGAAAGCATCCCGTTAACCTAATTGCAAGTGTTTACTGAATATTCTTTGTGGGTCTGATTTTGTCAGGTGCTGCGGGGCGGGCAGTGTGGGTTTATGGATGAATCAATGTCTGTTCCCTCAGCACTTTTGTCGTGGTTGGGGATATAAAACAATTAGAAAATTAGATATTTTATTATCAGGAAGCAAGACTGATAAAAATGCAGTTTGCTTTAGTTCGACAATCTTCTAGAAGGGAAAAAAATTGGCCCGGTCAAATACCTTTGGCACATTCTGCAACGTGCGCCTTCTTCTTCTTCTTTTTTTTTTTAAATTTATTTATTTGACAGAGAGAGATCACAAGTAGACAGAGAGGCAAGCAGAGAGAGAGAGAAGCAGGCTCTCTGCTGAGCAGAGAGCCCGATGCGGGGCTCGATGCGGGGCTCGATCCCAGGATGCTGGGATCATGACCTGAGCCAAAGGCAGAGGCTTTAACCCACTGAGCCACCCAGGCGCCCCTGCAACGTGTGTCTTCTAAGAGAATCTCTGTGCCTATTAGTGTAGTCAAGTTTCCCTCTTCAGGAAAGTAACTTCTTAGCCCCGGTTCCCTTGGGGACAGAGGCTGCTAGAGTGTGTGCAGGGAGTTTATTAGGGGCTGTGAAGCCAGACAGCAGGGGTGAGGGGGTACAGGGGAGTGGGGAAGGGAAGGGCACGAAGGAGAGGAAGCCAACACAAGCATGTTACTGACCTTGAGTCAGCCAACATCAAGGGCACCTGGTACTTGACCTTGTGGGGCTTTCTGCTGGAAAATGAAACCAAAACATGGGAAAGCAGGGCAAAAGGTTGAGAGAGATGAGTTGAATCTTGGGAACTATCCTTTTAGCCTCTGACTAGTGCCCTGTCAAATATGTCTCAGAGGTGTCCACCTAGGAGACAAGAGGGGGCTGTTTATCCACGGGCTCTTGAACGTGTTGGTCAAGGGCAACCCTCATATGTATTGACTCCCTGCCCCTTTGGGTTGCACATCAAGGATTGCTTAGCAGTTCCCACAGGAGAATCATATTCCACGCCCAGTGGCTGGAGGAAGTGATGGGCCCAGAGGGTTTGGAGTGGTATGCAAGCACTGGCCAACCCAGATCCTAGTGGAGCTTTAATTCTTGTTATTCACCATCCTGTGAAATGATTATTCTGCTGAATACATTTTAGTAAATCCAGGAATGCTTTCTTTGACCATAGGAAGAGGAGCTGATCTAATTTCAGGCATAGCTCTATACAGGGCTCAAGTAATGTTTCTCAGATATAGATATACAGATATAGATACTGTTTTCCTTAGCTTTTGCCCTGTTTTGCTAAGTTTCGGTTTCATTTTCTAGCAGGCTCCTTTTCCACATGGTAGCAAAGAGGGACCCTGGTAACTCATTCATCCACTTACCCATTCTTCCTGTTGCTCTAGGACGCCTAATTAGATGATTTCCCCAGTCTTGCTTTGCAACGTGGTGTAAACATATGATGGGTTCTCGCTAGTGGAAGGTGGACAGGAGTGATTCATGGCACCGTTCCTCACCGGCCTTCGCTCTCTCTCCCTCTTACAGTCTTGTCCCAGCTGCCTGTAGGTGCAAGGGATGCAGCAAGGACTTCCCAGACAGAGGGAGCCCGCCTTCCTGATTCTCAGTGTGGAGGGTCACCAGCCAAACACCCGTAGGGGACTGTTAGGTGAACAAGAAAAAAAAAGGCTAAAGTGTGAAGTCCCTGCCATTTTGATGTTGTTTGCTACTGGAGCCAGCCTAATACAGCACGCGTGTGCCCATGTCCCTATCAGTTCCTGGATAGAATCGTCACGATCTCAACTGAGGTTATTTGACCACACACTAGAGAAATCAGGGTTTCCAGGCGGTTGGGGAGAGGTAGAAATCCTTGATTCCCATCAGAAGCACGTGGAATGGGAGCTGGGTATTTTATAAGGTGAACAGAGGCAGGACCAAAAAAAAAAAAAGATGCTATGGCAGTTGTTATAGGATCATATTGGCAATGGATTCCAGACTTAGCTTTGCCATAACTTATGTGTGTGTCTGGGGGCATGCAGTTCAACCATTCTGGGTCTTTGCTGCTTCCTCGGTACAGTGTGAGAATTGACCTATACAGTTTCTTTCTTTCTTTTTTTTTTAATTTAGAGTGGCGGGGGAGGTAGGGGGCAGACTCCACACCCAGCACAGAGCCCTATGTAGGGCTCGATCCCACAACCCTGAGGTCCTGACCTGAGTTGAAATCAGGAGTGAGACATTTAACTGACTGAACCACTCAGGTGACCCTGGGCTAGATGGTTTCTAATGTCTTTCTCAACTTTGAGATTGTTTGGTAACAAAATGGCAAAAAATTAAACTGGACAGGTTTCTCTTTCCTTTGTTGATCAAGTGGCTTCTGCTCCCCTCATTTTTATAAGTGCTTTAAGAAATACAGGCTGCCGTCTGCCATCCTTGGTACCGCCTTCCACTGTGTTGGTGAATCCAAGCTATGGCCATGCAAGTTGTAGAGCCAGAGGGTCAGGGTGGCCCACATTCAGTAAAGAGGAAAATGTAGGCAGCTCTTCTGCTGGTTCTGTACCCGTAGGGGCAGAGTGGCCATGGGTCCTGCCTTATACTTGCATGGGGATGTTTGAGAGGAGGAAGCTAGGAAGGGCCAGAGTTAGAGCTACTGCCCTTATGGATGATCTCCCTGGTGGTCCTGTCTTAAAGATCTAGATCTTTATTCCCCTGCAGTGGGTATGATGAGTGAAATCGATGCCCTGCCCACTTGATAGATGCTTAGTTATGAAAAAGATTGAGTATAGACTTAGAAATGGCAGATGTTCTCTCTCTCTCAGTCAAATAAGAAAATAAAATCTTAAAAAAAATTTTTTTTTAAATGCAGAGGCCGGGTCAGCTCAGGGGCTGACAGCCATGTGGGCAATACTGAGAACAGAGGGATCTAGTGAGAAAATGCAGAAGGAAAGAGAATGTTTCCAGAAGTGTGTATAATGCCTTGAAGAGTACAAGGCAGTAAGAAGTGACATTTATAAGGATTTACAGGGATAATAGCAAAGGACCAAAATAAACAGTAATAACCACACGCTGAGTCACTTTGGAACTATAAGTTCTTAGTTGCCCCCTTAAGAACAGAGCCGAATGTAACACAAGTGGAAAGGGGAAAAGAATCCGAATAGACAGGCTGAGATGTGGACATAGTCAGTCCTGGCCAGATGACCTTTACCCTATTTTTGTGAGGTAAGATCTGTGGTCACCGATAGTACCATTGGTTATATTTTTCAAGTGAATTGTTTGAATGTGTTACTTCTCATACCACTCTCTTTTTGTGGAGAGTCCTTTTGCAGGACTCTAATGAGATACTGTTTCTATAGCAGGGGTCCTATTCTGAATCCAAGTTGATGTCTTTGCATGTTAGGAAGACAAATGGGGAGAGCCCAGGCATCTTGTCATGAGGGACCAAGTTGTGTCCTAGGAGAGAGATGCCCTTGAGAAAAGATCTGGGCTCACATTCTAAATTCAATAGAAAGTGACTCAGTGTTTTGGGACAGTCTGTGGAAGCAATTGTCATGGCGACAGGTCTTATGAGTTGGTGGAGGCTGTGAAACCAAGATATGGGGAGAAGTGCATTCACTCACACTGTCTAACACTCTCCTTCCTCCCTTGATCTGGCAAATATTTGTTGAACACTTCCTACGTCCTGGCACTGTCACTGGGGGATAGTTATAGGTACCTGCCCTATTCAAGATAGGAAAGACCCCAGATGAATGAGGTAACCCAAGCACATATCAGCTGACCAATGAGGAAATAATCAGATTATGAAATGGAGAAGGATGAGGGGCTTGCAGGGGTCGGGATTCTTGGTGAAATCTGGAAGATGCCAAGGAAGCAGCCATGCAAGGAGCAGTGTTTCAGGCAGCTGGATTAACATTTGCAAAGGCCCTGAGGAGGGAAGGAATTGGCATGTTCTGTAACCTGAAAGGAGGCCAGAGTGACTGCAGCATAATGAACAGGGCTAGAGAGACAGGAAGTGGACCGGTCATTTAGAGCAGGATTTCTTAACCGCAGTGCTATTATTGTCATGTGGGACCGGAAAATTCTCTGTTGTTGGAGGCTGTCCTGTGCCCTGTAGGATGTTTTGCAACGTCCCTGGTCTCTACCCACTAGATGCCAGCAGCACCCCCCAGTTGTGACAGCCAAAAATGTCTCCAGACATTGCTTTATGTGTTTTGGGGATTAGAACCAGAAGGAAAGTGGACCACCAAGAAGGGCTAGCAGAATGTGAAATAAAAGAGGAGAAGGGCACTGTGATGGTGAATTTTATGCGTCTCCTGGCTGGGCCATAAGGCTCAACCATTTGGTCAGATAGTATCCTAGCTGTTTCTATAAAGGTATTTTTAAGATGAGATTAACACTTGAGAAAAGCACATTACCCTCCCTAATGTGGTGGGCCTCATCCAATCAGCTGAAGGTCTTAAGAGGAAAAAGACTGACTTTTTGCTTGAAAGGGAATTCTGCCAGCAGACTGCATTTGGACTTGAGCTTCAACATCAACTCTTCCTTGGGTCCCCAACCTATGGGTCTGCCCTGCAGACTCCAGACTTGCCAGGGTACACAATTTCTTGAGCAAACACCTAAAAATAAATTTTATTTATTTACATATATATATTTATTTATTTACATATATATGTATATATATATC
Organism: Taxidea taxus jeffersonii; assembly: GCA_003697995.1. Classification (NCBI taxonomy): domain Eukaryota; kingdom Metazoa; phylum Chordata; class Mammalia; order Carnivora; family Mustelidae; genus Taxidea; species Taxidea taxus. The sequence goes on along the minus strand of ML110938.1, from coordinate 49,103 downwards.
AAACTGAAGAAAGGTCAGGAGAGGTGACAGTCAAGGGAACATAGTCACTGCTGTTTGATGATGATATTTAGCTTATTTTAACTCCCAACCTCGTGCAGCAAACCGAGGACATAGGTCTATGAGAAATATCTCAGTGGAGGTGTCCGTTATAAGCTGGTGGGCTCAGAACAATGCACAGGCATGGACAGACTCTCTGCTTGCAACCTGATTTGGAGGGCACAAAACCAGTGCCTGGGAACCAGGGATAAATATATCTGCACTCTCCTTCGCTGGAAGCACCCTTCGAGAGGCATTTCCATTGCCAAAGGAACATACCTGACTTTTTATTTTTATTTTTTCAGATTTTATTTATTTATTTGTCAGCGAGAGAGAGCAGGAGCGAGCACAGGCAGACAGAGTGGCAGGCAGAGGCAGAGGGAGAAGCAGGCTCCCTGCTGAGCAAGGAGCCCGATGTGGGACTCGATCCCAGGATGCCGGGATCATGACCTGAGCCGAAGGCAGCCGCTTAACCAACTGAGCCACCCAGGCGTCCCAGAACATACCTGACTTTTAACAGAAAAAAGCAGAAGACACATCATCTCATGAGATATCTGGAAGTTGGATTTTTTTTTTTTCCCAAGAGAGGGCAGGGGGAAGAGGAAAAGTGGTTTCTTCTCTCCTTCCTGCTAGGAAAACACACGGGTTTGCTGATTCGAAGGGAAGACTGAAGACCTTCTTTTTATAGATGTTGGTTTTGGAGTGAGTTTCAGTCATCGAAGGTATCCATCCTGTCTGCTCAGTAAACTTGCTATGACCTGGCCATGAGGGGAAGCTTTGGCGGCCTCCGCTCCCGGGCTATGTTGCTGACCCAACCTGAAATCCTTCTTTAGGTTGAGTCAGCAACATATCCCATGACTTTTGGGTGATAGGCTCTATTATATAAGACCATAAAGCAGAAGGCCCTTTCTGCCTCGTGTTGAATTTCCCAGAGGCTATGACCAGGGATTAGACCGAGGTAAAGAAGTTCAAGAGATACTGCTAAAAAGCGTTGAGGAATGCGTAATTTGGCTTAGGCCTGCCCTTTAAGCGTTTGTGCAGAGAAAATAAGACCATGGGTAATTGAGAATAAAATGTGTTGCTTTTCACACGTTGGAATAGCTCAAGTGGAAATAAATCCCTTTAAACATTTTAATTTCAATTAAGTTCATATTATAAGACACACGCATACACAGTCACACATTTTTTTAGCTTACATCGCTTTTGCTGTGGACGTAGTTCTCCAAACCCAATGTTACATAAGCACAAAAAAGTTTTTCTTAAAAATTACCCAGTTTATAATCTAAATATAAGAGTCTCAAAAGAAGACTAAGCAAATAGTTCCGATCTTTGCTCTTCTGGCCTTGGTTTGTTTTTGGCCTTCTGATACTCATTCTAGGTCGCTGGTTATACACTATTCCATCCCTCCTCTCCCCTTTCACTGATGCTGCTCATGGCTAACCTTGCTGTTGGTCATGGGAGCTCTCTTTAGGGAGCGGGGGGGGGGGGGGCGTGGAGACTCTAATTCTCCTTTCGCCTGTATTGATCTCAGACACTTCAACACCGTGGCAACCCAATGTCATGATCTACAACTGCTGGGCTAGGTTATCAAATGGTCAGTGTGATAGGAGCATGTGATCTCAGACTCTAACTGGTAAGTTGGTATCATCTAGATCTGTTCATTTCAGCATTTTATTTAAACAGGAGACCTAGTTTGGCCAAGCATGAACAAAAATGGATATTCCTTAATGAGGAAGTGTTTGTAGTAAAAAAACAAACCAAAAACCAAAACCAAAACAAAACAATGCCCCTTACCCTCACTCTCCTCCCCCCAAAGCAACAAACTTCATTCTTTGTCCACAAGAGATCTGGTCATGGTCAAATTCAAGAGATGACAAGGCTAGTTCTGTGACTGAGCAGATGGTTCAACTTATTTTGCATTTCAGTTTCTTTATCTATAAAAAGAAGCTAATAATAATCAGCCTCAACTCACACCCAGGGTTGTAGTAATCACAAGCAGTGAGCTAAGAGAGAGTGGTTATTGGTTTGAAAGCATCAGGCTTCTGTAAGACTGCATTCAGTCACAAATAATTATTGAGCATTTACTTACGTGCTATCATCCTTTGTGCACTAAGCTTGAAGTTCAAGATCTGCTACAGGGTATAAATAGGTAGGACATGGTCCCCTGCCCTCTGGGATTGCATTAAGAGAAGCCCATGAAATAAGAAGAAACTGACATTCTCTCTCTAACGTTGCATAAATGTAACATTATTAAGAAGTAATGAGAATTTAAACTCTGTGATTAATCTGTTTCACGAAGATTTAAATAGCATCGATTGAATTTTTGTGCTTCGGGTTCAATTTTGTTTCTGAATCAAGGTGGTAAGGGTTGACACCTTCACTTCATTTATTAAAACAGAACTTTTCTTCAAATTACACAAATAAGGTATATGCATTTAAACTAAAGGTGACAGAATTGCAGAAAGTAGAAATTATAAATCCCTTGGCTCCAACTGGGTTTGAATCCTTGACTATGGCTGTGATGCCATGAACTGGCAATTTCTTATCACTAAAACGAGGCTAATAAATACAAGTGCAAAATCTTGTTACGATTATGAGAAAACAGATTGAAAATGCCAAGGATGATATTTGGTGGGTGTTTTTAATAAATGTGGGTTTTTTCCTGCCTCCCTTTATTTTGAAAGTTAATTTGAGTGAGTTAATTAATTTTATATGTAATAATATAAATATATGTAATATGTAATAGTCATCTGAAGAAAGCCCATTCTGCTATGAGTATACATTTGGCTCATTTCAGGTTCCATTTATGCATCATGAATGTCTCCAAATCCCAGGTGCCCCTATGGAGGGCCCTTCTATGCTTGTTATGAAAGAACCTTCTCAAGGACTTTTCCATTTACTCTCAGGAAATGCCTCACTCTTGTATTTTCCTGCCTTTTTTGAGGAAAAGTTACCTTAAAAAATTTTTTTTTGTTTGTTGAATAACTAACCTCCAAACACAGTCATTTCTTTTCCTATGGCTGCAGAGTAAAGTGTCCTCTCTGAATATTGGAAGACTGAGGTAATCAAAATAAGTAATTAGTGAAGTTTTACTTTTGTTATTCTGTAGGAGTGGTTTTATTGTAAATTGTGGAAAGAGAACTTGCTGTTTGGCCAAGAAACAGAAAAGGTTTCCTAGCTCTCTTTTTAAAAATTAATTTATTTATGTTAGAGAGAGGGCTGGGGAGGGGTAGAGGGAGAGAGAATCTCCAGGAGAGTCCCCACTGAACATGGGACTCAATGAAGGGCTCGACCTCATGACCCTGAGATCATGACCTGAGTTGAAATCAAGAGGCAGTTGTTCAACTGACTGAGCCACCCAGGCACCCTGGTTTTCTTCTTTATCTCCCATATTGTGAGGCAAGGCATCTCAGATGAAACAAACACACTAATGAAAGCGGTTGTGTTGGCTCCTCAGTTAAGGAAGAGGCCCACAGAAGAGTGGACATGCTGAAAGGACTTCTGGAAAGTCTTCCATGAGGTAGAATGGTTTTCCTGGTGACATGAAATGATCATCTTCTCTTTGAAGGAGGATGGCATGCTGTTCCAGACACAGCCTGCACTTGGGTGTCACAAGCCACATTCACGCTGGACTCCAAATCTGATCCTGAGACCTAGGCAAGTTGGCAAACTTCTCAGAGCCTCAGTGTCCTCATCTCTGCTTGGTGGCCTCATAAGAAGGTTGAGAGGACAGCATGGCAGAATAGATTCCTATTTCTGGTATACAGTAGGCATATAGTAAATCTCTGTTCTTTTACTCTGCCTCCCCTCACTAAAAATCTTAGGCTAGGTAGTTTTAGAACTAAATGTCTGTCATTTTACAGAAGGCTGCGAAGTGTCTTCCCATCATTATCTCCTTTGATTTTTCTAAGAAACCCTGTGAAGGAGGTGGTCTTGGACTTAATATGGACATCATATACATATAAAGAAATAGCACTCAAAGAGGTTTTGAGAATTAGCCACCCACACTCACTTGGCTGCTGAAGCAAAATGCAAGGGAGAAGGTCCATTCGGCACCTAAGTCTCTGCTTTCTGACCCCTTACTTGATAACCCCATCGCTTTGTGGAAGATTCAAATGGCAGACTTGAATGGATTCTTCTTGTAACTCAGTCAGGGTTCAAACCAGAGAAGCAGAATTGGTATTGGATTTATCACAAGGATCTGACTCACATGCTTATGGGGACTGGCCTTGGGGGCCTGGAGTCTGGGGTTCAGGAATCAAGAAAGGAATGTCATGAGATGTCAGAACCCCAGAAGCGTGAGCCTTCTTTTAAAGAGCTTCCAGCCGATTAAGATAGCCACTAGGATGGCTTCCCTATGGAGTAACTTAATGTCAGCTAATTAGGGACATTAATCACATCTGCAAATTTCTTTCACAGCAGCACCTAGATCAGCATTTGATTGAATCACCAGGAGAAGACATGTGTCAGCCATGATGTGGCTTCTGCCTCCCAGGAGAGGATATCCAGTTTGGTCCACCCTACCCAGAACATATTAGAAATGGAATTCTTGGCATCATAGTTCAGTTGGGTCAAGTTGAAAAATCACACAGCTATTATAATAGAAACCTGAAGCCCACCACTGAAACAGAGTTTTCTAGTATCATATGTCTCTGACATCTGTGCACACCTTCCAGTGACTGAGAGGAGCCTCAGCAAACTACTGAAGAGATGGCTCATCATGAGTTTAGTCTCAGCATTTCTGCTGTCAGATTCCATGGACAGAGCTGCTACGCATACGAGCTCTCATGGATTGGATCTCTGGGACATTCCCGGAAAAATTGCACACACACCAAGTGTCTCCTGGTGGTTGTAATGGGTGCAGGACTCACAGCTGAAGTGGCAGTGTTTCACTGTCTCAGGCAAAACCAAATCAAAGCAAAAACAGCTGAACCAAATAAAAATGACACCTGTAGCAATAACAACGAGGCAAGATCAAGAGCGAAGATACTAATGACATTATCATGTGTAAAGTTTTTATTCTTTTTTTTTTTTAAAGATTTTATTTTTTTATTTGACAGAGAGAGATCACAAGTAGGCAGAGAGGCAAGCAGAGAGAGAGGAAGGAAAGCAGGCTCCCTGCTGAGCAGAGAGCCCAATGCGGGGCCCGATCCCAGGAACCCGGGACCACGACCCGAGCCAAAGGCAGAGGCCTCAACCCACTGAGCCACCCAGGTGCCCCTAAAGTTTTTATTCTTGATGACTTGAATTATTTGGTAATACTGAAAAAAATCAAGGGATGGCATACCTGGGGACAGACCAGCCATTTGTCTTTACCAAGCAAGGAGTACTCTTTTGCCTTTATGCCTGGCACAATATCCCACTAGTTGTATTAGCTGGAATTCTTTGGAGAAAAACAACCAGTAGATGTGGGCATGCAAGTGCACACACACACACACACACACACACACACACACACTCTTATTAAAATGACCTGGCCCATGTGATTTTGGAGGCTGAGAAGTCCCAAGATCAGCAGTCAGCAAGCTGGAGACCCAGAAGAGCCAATGCCTTAGTTTGAATCCCAAGGCAGAAGAAAATCCCATGCCCTAGCTCAAGGGCATCCAGACAGGAGGAATTATGGGAGGCTTAGCCTTTTGTTCTATTTAGGCCTTCAACTGCTTGGATGAGGCCCACCCAAATTAGAGAAGGTAATCTGCTTTATTTGTTGGATCAATTTAAATGTAAAAACTTGGGGCGCCTGGGTGGCTTAATGGGTTGGGCCTCTGCCTTCGGCTCGGGTCATGATCCCAGGTCCTGGGATCGAGCCCCGCGTTGGGCTATCTGCTCAGCAGGGAGCCTGCTTCTTCCTCTCTCTCTCTGCCTGCTTCTCTGCCTACTTGTGATCTCTGTCTGTCAAATAAAGAAATAAAATCTTTAAAAAATAATAAATAAATAAATAAATAAATAAATGTAAAAACTCATACAAAAGTACTCTTGCAGAAACACTGGGGATAATGTTTGACCCAATATCTGGGTAGCCTGTGGCCCAGTCAAGGGGACAAAGAAAAACAACCATCAGAGGAGTTTCAGTTTATACCAAGCATAAAAGAAATTCCCCAAAGGGGCTCTAATTCTCTGTTCTCAGGATCCCTGAATTTTTCCTCTGGTTTTCTCAGCTCAGAGTATTCCAAATGTGCTTTCCTTCAAGCCCCCACATCCAGTTTTTTTGCCCAGAAACACAAAATTGAGCTTTACTCCAGGTATAGTCATTTGAGGCCCCTTCCTCTCTGCCACTCCTGCAAAAAGGGTTATCTCCCATCTCAGGAGAAGCAAACGGTGGGATCAGGCATTTGTTGCCGAACCTGACAGATGCTCCACAGGAATGCTGTCCTCAGTCTCTGCTGACATGACCCCTCCCTACCCTGGAGAGCTTAGGGAGTATGGCTTTAGGAAACACACATATGAGTGGTTTGGGGGAAATTGCAAAAATGGCCCCAGATTTTCATGCCTGCAATTTGACTTTGAAGCTCCTCTTATTAAAAAGCAGTGTTTATTTTCCCACTTCTTGAAATAGGTTGGCCTTGGAACTTGTGTTGGCTACAGAATGCAATGGAAGTGGTAGTGTGTTGGTTTTGAGCTCAGGCTCCAAGAGGCCTTGCACACTTCCATACTTTCTCTTGGAACCTTGTCCAGATAGTTTATGACTAAGACCAAACTAGCCTGACGGAGCATGAGAGAATGTGGAACAGAGATGAACCATTGCTGCTGAGGCATTTCTAGACCAGTGTACCTCAACTGGCCTAGCAGCCAATCACAGACACATTAAAGACCCCAGCTGGGATCAGAAGAGCCTCCCCACACCCCCACCCAATTGGTCACTGATCACAGCCCTAATTGTCACCCTGAAGGATTGTGAGCTAAATAAATGGCTGTTGTTTTAAGTCATGAAGTTTTGGGGTGGTTTGTTAGGATCTCCAATTGTAGCATACAAGCCTGCATGACATAAGACACTAGGCTTTAACTATCTGTTTACATAGCAGTTCCATGGACCCTAAAGGTTTAAGAAGGCGGGAACTCTGGCTTTCCTCTTATTCTTGTTCGAGTAAATGCAGGTTCTAACTGGCCAAGTGGCCTGAGCAGGTGATAACTATACTCATTTCCTACTGCATTTATGATCTCCTGCTAAATTTCCTTGACCTCAGTGGGGTCACAGATTTGAAGAATTACAGAGCAATGTACTACAAGTGAAAGAACAATTTTAGAGGAGATTCATAGATTTTGATGGCTATGAATCATACCTTAAGAATTTGTGGCTCCCTTTGAAGTGCAGACCACAGGATGTATCTGATTCATTCAGCATCTGTGCTATTCCTGTGGTTCCGTTTCCAAAAGACCTGACTGAGCTGAAAATGAACCGTACTCACCAACAAGACCACTGGTTAAAAATGGGGTGGGGGGAGTATTAACCAAAATTGTTCTGAATTTTCTGGCCACGGGGCCAAAATCTTGCTCAAGTTTGGGTTTTATTCTTGGAAATGTTTTCCTCCAGGAGACTTTTGAGATCAAAGCCAAGTCTCTCTTAAGGGATGTGGATTGTGATTCAAGGATTCGATGTGCCCTCCCTGAATGTCCTCCTGAGAGTCTTCGGAGCAGCTCAGTTTAAGATCAGTTTTCTTATTGACTGACCAGGATGTGCAAGTGACAGCCACTTGGCCTCCAAGAATGGATTTTTGAATGTGTTTGTTTGAACAATTTTTTTTTAGATTTTTTTCATGTTGCGTGAAAAGAAAGTACACCAGAGTGTCCTCTAGTTATAAGGCTAATCTAGTTAGTGCTCCAGTCTGGCAGATACCTTAGTGTAACACCAATGGAAATTTTCATTTACGTTACCTGCTTTGTTTAGTTGAAGGGGCTTGGTAGAATGCTGTGGAACTTTCTGGAAACTATATCCATTGAAAAGATCATCTAATTTGTTGGAGAAATTACTGCATCGGCCACACCCCAGCAACCTGCACATTTTTGAAATATTTTCTGTTTTGATGGAAAAAATATACTATTTTTCAACTGGCAAATCATCCCATCCTTCATCAGAAACATCTTCCCTGTAGAGGCCTTGTTTCATTTGGCAGAAGAGAACTGTACCTTCCTAAGGGATGCCATGGTGCTTTCGGCTGAGCCAAGCCCAGTTTTTTCAGCTTCTAATGAAAAAAAAAAAAAAAGCCAAAACTGAATCCAATGACTATTGATTAGCTTATTACTACTATTATTATTAATAGTGGTAATAGTAGTAATTACATTTATTGTGTCCTCGGCAAGACACTAACTAAAATTACCCATAGTGTTATCTCTTTTAATCCCCACAACAACTCTCTTAGATGGACACTGCTATTAGCCCCATTTAAAAACAAACAAACTGAGGTAGGGAGGAGTCAAATGACTTATCCAAATGGCTTAGCTAAAAAAAGAAGAGTTGGGGACCCAGCACAGTTTTGAAATAGCTATGAGCTTTATTAGGCTCAAAGCTCATAGCTATTTCAAAAAATTGTTTAATATTAAAGGAAGTATTAAATAATCTCTTAAATAATCTCTTTTATTTCTTATTTTATCAAAGCACAATGGTGAGCGGCAGTCCCTTTGCATAGGCAAAGTGTGTGATTAAAACTATATGGGAGACAAGGGGCACCTGGGTGGCTCAGTCGGTTAAGCTACCACCTTCGGTTGGGGTCATGACCCCAGAGTCCTGGGATCAAGTCCTGCATCAGGCTACTTGCTCAGTGGGGAGCCTGCTTCTCTCTCTGCCTCTGCCTGCCACTCTGCCTGTTTGTGCTCTCCCTCTCTCTTTCTCTCTGTGACAAACAAATAAATAAATAAATAAAATCTTAAAAAAAAAAAAAAACTATGGGAGACAAAATTAATTTCCCTCTATCCTTCTGAGTTCTTGGCTGAGGACCCTGCCATAAAAGACAGATCAACAAGAGAAAAAAAAGTTTATTAACTCATAACCCTCATGTATACATGGGACATACCTAGGCAAAATGAGTGATTCAAAATAATTCAGGCTTACATACCATCTTAATAGGGAGAGGGGAGGGGACATGCGGGACTCTTGGGGAGAGTAAATGATTTTTGGCAAAGATGAAGGGACCCTTAAAAGAATAGGTGGCAGATGATGGTTTTTGACAGTTTGTCTCCTTTTCTGGGACAAGAGTCAGTCTTCCTCCACTGATGAGTTTCCTGGGGAGAAACCTTTACCAACTGTGTTCCTACTGGAGGGTATGTCTTTTAGGCAGATAAGAGTTCAGAGAAAGCAGCTCCCGGCCTTTGCTGCTGTCCAAGTGACGGCAGCTGGAAACAATGAATATTCTCAAGGGGCATATTTTGGGGTGGCGTGTCCTGAGACCCTCCGAAACTTCATGCCTCTTGGTTTCACTTTTGGTTAAGGGACATTGCGTGCTGACTCCTAGAATAGAGAATGGGGAAGATGTCAAGTTCAATGTCTCTGCTGGGTTCTTCTCTCAAAGATCTTTTAGACTCAAGATTCCATTCATGGCAGAATATTTTACCACAATCCTGGAGTTAGGGAAGAGGAAGAGAGGGGCAGGGGAGAGAGAGGGAGAGATAGAGGTTGAGGGAGAGCTGCCTTTACCACTACCAACCAACCGCTGACCATCTGACGTCTTTCCAGCTTCCATGTCTTGCCCCCAGGACATGTCTTAGTATTTCAATCGCATTACCTGGAAAATGAAAGGTCAGAGCACAGTATCAGGTGTGGTCTCTCTTTGGTCTTGCTCTACTGAATTTTACACACAGCTGGTTTCATTTTGGCTCAGTTAGTCACCTGCCTTCACTGGCAGCTGCAGTTGGTTGCCGTGTGCCAACTGGCCAAGCCTGTGCCCAGCAGCACGTGGGGTAGAGTTTGTGTGCCTCAGGTCCTAGAAAGCCCATGAAATGTAGGCAACTGGACATTTCTTAGAGCAAGCCCCAATGGACCTTCCCTTGCAGCGCTGGTTTCCTCGCTGGAGGGAAACTCATGGCCAATGCCCTTCCCCACCCAAACCTGTTTGTGTCATTTCTCTGCATAACCATGGACTTTGCTGGGGGTGGTGCTGGGGCGGAGATTTCCTCGTTCCCCAGAGAGGTGGGGGACTGATTCAGAAAATGGTGACTTGGTGGGTCCACCATGGCAGCTCATCTGCCCCTGCCTTTGAGACAGCCTCTGACAAGGGAGAAGAAAGCTCCCAGTTCTCTGGGATGACTCATTCCAAGTTCTTTGCTGGGTGGTTCACAGGCCCACCAGCCGGCCTGCTGGAACAGGAAGGCCCTTATTGTGCTCAATTGTTTTCCTGAATGCCTTTCTCAACAACAGCAAAAGGAAACATTACTGTTTGGCTTCAAGCCATCCGGGCCACTTGGTACTTATAGTGCTTAGAATGTAAAAAAGTCAAGCTCAGCTGAGAGGCTGAGACTTGCGGGACACTGTTACTTCTGTGTTTCAGATTAAACGGCTGCCTCTCGCAGTCAACTATCCCGAGTGATTTAAGACAAACGGGAACTCCCTTTACTACCAACAACCCCCGACCCAAAGTCGGGCCCTTTGTTTTATGAGCCTGTTTCTTGTCCAGTAACCCCAAGGGCGGGGTGGGGGGGGGCGGCTAACACCACCACCCACTGAGTCGCCTGAATAAAATATGAAAGACCATGCCTGCCAGCTACCTCCTTCTTGGCTCTGACTGCTCCAGAGAGACTAGGCGGGTGGGGAAAGTGTGGCCTGGGGAAAAGAGGAAGGGGGAAACCAGAAGGTTCGTTAATATGTAAAGAGAACAGAATCAGGAGGGCCCCCGCCTGCCTGGGGCTCTCCAGCCTCTGCGGGGGACAGCAGATGGCAGTCCTCCTATCTCTGGGTGCTCCTAGGGGAACTTCCCTCCTCCCCCCCGCCCCCAACAGAAAAGTCTTCCCCATCATTGCAGAGAGGCGAAGGGAGGGGAGCTTCTGCTGTTCCTCCATGGAGGGGAGTGCTGTTCCTCCATGCTCAGTAACCCATCTGGATGCTTCTTCCTCTGTGGACACCTTGACCTTGACCTGATCCTGCCTTCCACCCCCTTCTCAGCTGCTGCTGTTGTTCTCCCTGCGAAGGCTATTCCATGGGGCTGCAGTTTGTAGTGGAAAGTGGGCTCTGGGCATAGGGTGGCCAGGATGCCTCTGGGCCCCAGCAGCGTCCAGCCTGACCACATCCTTCAATCCTAAACTTCTCTCCACTGAGGCTCAGGCTGGAGGCTATGGTGGGGGTGGGGGATTCTGCATCGTTCCTTCCCCCAGGCCTCCTCACTCCCCATCCTGTTCCCGTGCCTTCTTTCAGGTTCTCCTGCACCAGCTCTACCTACTTCTTCAGCCCAGCCCAGCCCACAGACAGATCACCTGGAGCTAAGCGACACAGGTGGAGGGTCTCCTGGCCCGCCTGCCCTAATGCAAGGAAAGCTGAAAGCCCGAATTGTCGGGCTCCCCCAGAAAATCTGCCTCAGGAGCTTCTTCCATATCCTTAGTGGGGTTTTGTCTGTCTATATCAATATAAACCCCAAACAGGGGGGTTGCCAAAAAGTGAGGCTGCTCAAAATACTTTGGGCAAGTAGAACAAAGGAAAGCAAAGAGGTTCTTTGCTGGAGGACTTTTCAGGGACTTAATTCTGCAGCTGGGTGCGGTGGTTTTGCAAAGAGGTGAGGGTGTGCATAGGTTACCTTGTGCCTTCATCTGGCTCAGGAATACTCTCTCTAGCTGCAAAGGGGTAACGATAGGCAGGTGCTTTTCCTTCAGCTGAGTGGTCCTCTCTTAGAGAATGCAGATTCGCTAGACAGGAGTTAAACTTAAGTGAGCTTTGTGGCTGCCTCCAGCACCCCTAAACCCATTGGGGGGCAGGGTGGAGTCCAAGCTTGGGAGAGGGGCAGGCTTACAACTTTTCAGAGCCCAGGGGAGGTAATATGTATGCTGCTGATGGGTGGAAGCAGCCAGAGTCCAACTTTAAAGATTTTATTTATTTATTTGTTAGAGAGAGTGGGAGCGAGCACAGGCAGACAGAGAGGCAGGCAGAGGCAGAGGGAGAAGCAGGCTCCCTGCCGAGCAAGGAGCCCGATGTGGGACTCGATCCCAGGACGCTGGGATCATGACCTGAGCCGAAGGCAGCCGCTTAACCAACTGAGCCACCCAGGCATCCCCAGAGTCCAACTTTAATGTACGTCATGAGGAGTGGGGTGGGACAGCAGGGGAGCTGGCTGAGAAAGGGCCAGAAGCCTCATCCTCTTGGCAGAGCTGACTGGAAGAGTGAGGGGTCCCCATGAAAACAGCCAAGCTTGCTAAGCTAGGGTGCGTATGCTGACGTCACACAGACCTCCCAGGTGCATCAGCAAGTAAGCAAGCCAAGTCTCAACGATAAAAAGAAAAGAAAAAAGTCACACATCACATTTGCACACGCATCATGCTGCCAGTGTGTTATCACCAGATGGAATCATCTTGCTCATTTCTTAGGTCTAGAGTGAAAACCTTATTATGGAGCCCAAAACCTGGGGGCAAAGGAGAAAGGTCTGGAGAACACAGTGGATACACAATTTTGTTAGTGATGGGAACACTTCTACCTTTTGTTTTGTATTGTTTTTAAAAGAAACATCTCCTATTAAAACTTCTTGGAAATAACATTTCACAAAGCCCTGTTAGGAAAGTGCTTGTCTATACAGATTGCAACTTTCTTTGTTCCCTTTATAGAGACAAAAGAGATAAGCAGAATACCCGAATCAAAAAATGAACAACATTCCAACCATGTGGGAACGTGAAGAGTAACTGTGTAAGGGGCATTATCTTCCAATTTCCTTTCCTCTTATGTGATATCCTAAGTGAGCAAAGTGAAGGATGAAGTGTTGGGTGGAAGGAGGAGGGAGAAGGAGGTACCAAGAAGAGAGCCTGCCTATGGCTTGTGTCACTAGTGCTGACAATCCGTGTTCACCAAGAATGGGAATGGGGAAGTAGGCATAGACTTTGGAAGAGAGGGAGCTGATAGTGAGTTCCTTTTGGATGTCTGAGACATCCAAGGGGAGCTCTCCACTAGGCAGGCAGATGTATGAGTCTGGAGCTCTGAGACGTCTGGGCTGGAGGCGTAACTTTGGGTCAACAGAGAGCTCAAGCCATGAATGTGCATGATATCATCGTAGATAGTTGTGCATGAGCAGCAGAGGGGGCTGGGCTGGGCTCAAAGAGGAAACCAGGAAGGAGGCCAGGTGAGGAGGCTGCCGGAATCGGGTGCACCTGCAGTTAGAGCTCATGAGATGTACACAAACCTGCCTGAACCAGGATGGAATGAATGGTGAGGATTTGCATCAAACAGTTAAAACGGGCCAGTTTTTTCTTATCCGTGTTACTTTTCATTGGTGTACTAAAGTAGGGTTTTCAGAGCACTTCTTAGGTGATTTTCTTTATTTTTTAAGAATTTTATTTATTTATTTTAGAGAGAGAGAGGGAGAGAAAGTGAGCAAGGGGAGGGGCAGAGAAGAGAGGGGAGAGGGACAAGCAGACTCTGCAGAGCGTGGAGCTGATGTTGGGAGGGGGGTGTCTCTAACCATCATCTCACATAGTATCTTTTCTTCCTTCATTTTTTTGGTAAGAACAAGTGAGTGTTACTCTCAGCAAATTTTAATTACATAATATGATGTTACCAATTGGAGTCACCATGTTTGACATCTGATCCTTGGACCTTACTGGTCTTAGAGGTGAAAGTTTGTACCGTTTCACCAACCTCTCCCTGTTTCCCTCACATCCCCTCAGCCCCTGGCAACCACTTTTCTTCTGTGTCTATGACTGTGTATCACACAGAAGTGATACATGTGGTATTTTTATGAGCTTCTTTTTAAGGATAAGGAAGTTGAAGCTCCCCTGGCGGGGAGACAGGACAACTATAGTTAATTGGCCCTTGGCGTTGGTGTCCCCCTGGCTTGCTCTTTGTACTTCACTTTGGCTCTTTGGCTATGACCTAACCCCTTTCATACTGGATTGCAATGTACTTAACGTTGGCTCCATTTCCTCACAGGTTCCCCCTCCTCCATCCAGCACTTTCCTTTGTAACTCCAAAGCATTTGATAAATTGGGGGTGAGTGGAACTGATACTAGGATCAAAACATTCATGATTTGAGTGCTTTGCATCTCTCATCTGTGGCTCAGCGATTCCCTTCCCTACTACACAGCAATGGTTATGATGGATTTTGTTGTAATCAGCATTACAGCCTCAAGAAGAGATGAATCCATCCTGTGTGGAGGCTTTCTAGAGAATTCAGTATGATCAGCTCAACAAATACTTTTTGGATCAGTATGTATTTTTACACAATTCCCCTCCCTCCTTTTTTTCTCTCCCTAATCATGCACACAACTGCATTGGAATCTGCTTTTGGAAACGTGGAGAAGCAATCTTCTTTCATTTCTTTTGAGTTTAAAAAATGTAATTTTTATAATTTTAATTTTTGGCTTGTCCCCCCCCCCCCCCGCCATATATTCTACTTTGCATAACTTTGAATTTATTTCCTCTGAGTTTAGATGCGCATAAGATTCCTGATATTGGCCAGTTTCTGCCTTGGGCTATTCAAAATGAGGAGAGTTCATAAAGCACAGGGGAGAGAACATGGGCTTCAACTTTAGTAGATCTAGTGTGGGTCCTGAGTGGCCTCAGGCAAGTCACTTAACATCTCAGGTCTGTTGCTTTATCTGTGGAAGAAATCCTATGGTCTTCATAGGGCTTGACATGAGAATTAAGTGAAATGTACCCTAAAGGTATCCTAGACTTGCCTGCACTATGTGCTAGGTGCGTGTTTATTTCCATCAACTTCCTCTATTTTAAACTCCGACACATATTTATGATGTAAACGTGAGAGCTCTTTCAACGCAGAGGTGTTTAGGTTGTACCTGTCACTTACCAGTTCTTACTTCTCCCATTAGTCTGTGCTTGCCACAGTAGATTCTAAATACCTTGAAGATAGAATGATATATTTTATATTTTAGGTGTTTTTATGTCCAATCTTCCCTACGATCTGCTCAGCATCAAGTAGGTGGGCAGATACTTTTAAACTAGCTTTTCTTATTTGTCATGTAGTGATGATGACAGTATTTGCCCCTGTGAAAGAAATTAAGTAGAAATTTAAAACCGTCCATCCGTCTCAGGTATTCATGGTGGAGCTATAAGGAGATGGTGTTGTTCCCATTGATTTACCCCATGATTTCCCTGATCAGAGGGTACTCAGATTTCTATTCATCCCTCTTTTCTCTCTGTGTGGCAGGATTCCCAGCACAATCTGCAAATTGGCAAGCCATGAAGTTTGTGCAGACACGAATGTCAGTTAGAAATAGAGTGACTATATAATTTGTTGTTCAAATGGGAACACATGTGAAAGTGAAAAGAGGAGACTTCCGTGATTGTGTTGGCTCAACAGCGGTAAACCAGGGCCATCCCGGGCAACCACAGAGATTCTAATTGAGGGGGACCGAGGTTATCTCTGTCCTGCAACAGCCCCCCCACAATAGCCCCATTAATAAGATATGGAAGTGATTATAATGCTAATTGAATTTCATATGTACTTGGCAGCATGCATTTCTTTACCACTGTCTGTTAGTATCTCAGAGGAGCTGGTGTTGGCTGCATTAAGCACATTATGTAGAAGGAAAAGAAGTAACTTTAGTTAAGAGAAGATTCCAAGTTTGGCAGAAGAGAAATTACGTGGTTTCTTTTAATCATGTAACTCACAATTTAAGGAGGGCCACGAGTATGGTGCTACTGACCTATCTTGAGGATGTTCTCCCCTGATCCTGGACCCCAGGCTACCTGCTACCTGGTATCTCCTGACAGCATAAGGCCAGTTCTAAAAATCTTCTCTGAAAGGTGACATCACCAGTTTATTCCAGGAGATCTCACTGCAATTTACTTTGGAAAGTTGGGAGAGAAATTTCTTTGCAAACAGAAGATGGGTAAATGCTACTATTATTAACTCTCTACATTTGTTCTCATTTTATTAGAAGGTGGCTCTCTGAGGGGTTGTAATGTCTTCGGTGATCTGGTAATAACCATTGAAATCATAACCTTGTCTTTCACGAAATAAATCAACAAAGAATATAAAATGAAGATAGGTATTTAAACTGTTTCATCTATGAATTCCCATTATCCAGATGGAAATAAGATGCCTCCTGATTTGTAGTCAGTTAGTCAGTAAATGTCTTTTTTATTTTTTTTTTGTAAATTAAAAAAATGATCTTTTTGAGCAGGGTGAACGCTGTCTTTTCCTATTGCTCACCCAAGCAATAGGTTTTTGTGGCCTCGCTAAAGAACCTACTAGTCATCGTAACAACATCTTCATCACAAATTTCGTTCATCAGGGTATTAGAAAGAGACCAAAACTCAATGAAAGTCAGGTTCAGACTCATACCCTGCCTTTTATTTGCTATCTGGCTTCAGAGCAGTCACTTTATCGTGGTGGCCCTCAGGATTCTTATTTGTCTCTTTCTTTTATGGATCAAATGAGATCAAATGAGATCAAATGGATCACATGTGAATGTGACCAACACGTTAGGTAACCCTATAGGCACAAATATAATAAGCCTAATTAGGATGTAAGCACCACGAGAGTGGGCATTTTGTTTACATCTCTACAGTGTATACCTGTGCACTCAATACACAGCAGTTGAATGAATCAATAGTATTCATGAAGAAGAGTTGATAATTTCAACATGTCACCATGGATTCACTTAGCATAGTGTTGTACCTATGTTGTACCTTCCATCTCTCCTATTCTGAGCCCAGAAGCAAAAAAATGTGAAAGATAGGGTCAGCCCATGTTCATAGTTCTTCAAGTGAATTCCCAGTGAACAAAATTTATCAGTAAGTCATTGTTAGAGTGGAAATTATGCTCTTCAGCCAGGCCATTGCTGGGTGAAGAATAGCAAAAGACAGTCTCCTCTGTTGATTGATCAATCATCATTATCTTTGTTTGTTCCTCCCTTGACTCCAGGATCTATTACATGTGTAGATCATTATGAATCTCTGTCACCTTGCTTCTTGTGAATGACATGATCTCAGAACTTGTCAGAGTGAAGAATCTTGGGGCGGCCATAGTTTTACTGGATCAGAATCTGTGTTTTAACAAGATACAAGTGATATAAGTGACACCTGAGAATTCCTGCTCCAAGAAGGAAGGAGATCTGTTCTTCTAGGAGCTCATGATTTATTGGGAAGCAAATGTGTGCCTGGGTAGCTAAAATAGATTTCAGGCCACAACCTCAGTGTGCACAAAATAGGACTTTATTTTTCCTATAACTCAATTTGATTCCTGTTTCCTGCTCCAAACTCTTGGCATGATAGAGACTTCATCTTAAACAATTTGGAGTTTCCCTCCCTCTTTGCTGATGTAATAACAGCAAGGTACTGGGGATGAGAGATGATCGGTTCATCAGTCTTGTGTTCAGTGGGGTGTCCTCTGAGATTTTCAAAGACTGCTTTCTTACAAATGTGATAGTCTTCCCCCCGCCCCCCTCCATGGGCTGCTTTGAGTCTAGGAACTTCAAGCCTATAAACTAATGCCATGTTGGGGATTTCAGTGAGACTTCCCCAGGCCCAGGGGGCTTGGACACAGTTCATGAGTCTCTGCTCAAAAAGGAGAACAGGTAAAGAATGTGTGTGTGTTGTGTGTGTGTGTGTGTGTGTGTGTTAGTGGGAAGGAGTTTCTTTCTGAGACCCACTCAGGACTTTGCCCTCATTTCTCCATCTATTATTCTTACTTCAGGTCAGGCAACCTTTTTCTACCCTGGGGGATATTCTTCCTTCTCTTGTTTTCCTCTGTTTCTTCAGAGGCACCCTTTTTCAGTGACGTCTACCTCAGATGCACTAGTGCAGTCTCTTAATGAACGTAAGTTCTTGGAGCCACAAATGCCAGGAGATTCTGTCACAATTATTGTCCGGGGCATGGGACCTACTCTTTGCTTACAAGGGGGAAGAGGGGAAATTACCATGGGGTAAAACCAGATAAAATCATGTCTCAGGGGACGCCTGGGTGGCTCAGTTGGTTAAGCAGCTGCCTTCGGCTCAGGTCATGATCCCAGCGTCCTGGGATCGAGTCCCACATTGGGCTCCTTGCTCGGCAGGGAGCCTGCTTCTCCCTCTGCCTCTGCCTGCCACTCTGTCTGCCTGTGCTCGCTCTCTCTCTAACAAATAAATAAATAAAATCTTAAAAAAAAAATCATGTCTCAGAAATACTATTTCACTACAAGAATGGAAAAATGAAAAGAGTTACAAGGTAAGACATCTGTGGAGGTCAGACAGTAGTAGCAGGTGAATGAACAAATCATTCACAAAAGACAAGTCACTCAAGTTACTGTCTTTAACTGATGAAGAGTAAGTGCTTCTCTGTGTAATGAGCACATGCTTGGCCCAGCATTCCACTACCTTCAAGGATGGATTTAAAGACGCCTGGTGCTTTTGGGTGGGGCCTGGAGGGGGCTATGCTAACTTTTGTTCCATCCATACTGTTGTCACTTAGTCATGAACAGTAAGATATTGTTGAAAGTGAGACCGTGGCCCTCCAGCCACAGCGTATCTTGTAAGGACTCCGTGGCTGAACCCTTTTGACTACTTATGCTCCCTCAGGTGACCACATGGAGGATGTTTGAATGTTTGGCTATTTTCTGCTCCCTTCACAATCCCCTTCCAAATGTCAAACATCCCAAAGGGTGAAAGGTGTTGAGTATAGAATTAAATAATGTGCTGTCTTACAGATACATAGACACTGCTCACTGGGCGACTCAGGGTTGAGTTTTCAATGAAAATAAGACTTTCTTTTTCTGTCTTTTTGTCTCCTCTCTTTGTCTATCTGCTTCTTTCACTTCAGCTTGTGGGACTATTGGATATTTTCCCATAGAAACTACTACCTTCTAAGATGATGGAATAGTGGCCTCTGCAGTTATAGACCCTGGCCTGGGGCCTTATGAAAAATGTTGCAAATTGCCTGATATAAAGACAAATAGCCATCTGTCTTTCTCCTTCAATTCTTAGGTATGCTATCTTCAGAGCATCTTCTTCCTCTGATTGGAGATAATTAAATGGGCAAGGTGTCTCTTACCTGCTCACATTTGTAGGCAAAATAGCATTTAGGCTCATGATTTGGAACCAGTGTCATTGGACACAGAAGAGTTGCTGTCACATTAGAATCATTTCACACTTTTTATTTTTTAAAAAATATGTTATTTATTTATTTGACAAAGAGAGAGAGAGAATGAGCATGAACACAAGCAAGGGGAGTGGCAGGTAGAGGGAAGAGGGAAGAGGGAAGAAGCAGGCTCCCCACTAAGCAAGGAGCCTGATGCCAGGCCTCTATCCCAGCACCCTGGAATCAAGACCTGAGCCGAAGGCAGATACTTAACCTACTGAGCTACGCAGGCGGCCCTCATCTTACAGTTTTTAAAGCACTTCTGTATACATGTCTATTAATGTATTTGAGCTTCACAACAACCTATAGAAAGAGATGGCAGGCTTTCCCTGTTTTATAAATGAAGAGATTGCAGCTAAGTGACATGTTCTAGGTCATATAAGTAGTAAATGGTAGACCTGGAACTTTAGCCAATCTTAGAAGCATCTGGTTCTAAGATTTCTGATGTACAATGTTTAGTGGAGTGACATAGATTTATTTCCTCATTCTTGTGTAAGTCGGTTGGCATAACATACTGCTTTTGACAGTTTTGACCTCCTTAAAATTCAAATAGATTTGTTTTTATGGTGTACACACCTGTGGATTTTGTTTTCTTAGCATGCAACCCTCTTCTATTGATAGTAAAACATTGATTTTCCTTTGAGGACAAAAATCTTCCCTGTTACATGTAGATTTATGGGATAGTACACTGGTTTCTCACTGGCCTAGGGTTAAGCAGCTTCACACAGCTGGATTATCTTGGGAATTTGAATCTTCAGCTGAGTGACTTAAGGATGGGACAGTTTTCCCTAGTCTATGGCAGCATTCCTCCAGAGACTATGAACTTTCATTACCTAGATATTTGGAAATTTCTTGTCCCTAATCCTTTTCTGAGGTGCGTATGATCAGATTTTCCTTGATTTTATGAATTTCTCTGTATTTTTCCAATGAATTCCTTTGTGATTAGTTTAGCCAGAATGATTTGCTTATACTGAAAGTTTCCTAATTTATAGGAAAGACAAGTCACAGCAATACAAGATTTTTCTTAAGGCATATTTACAGTTTTGTTGGAGATATTCTCTCCTTTTTCTCACTTCCATGGAAGCAGCATACCTTCCCACACCATGGGACTTGATCATGTGACTGTTTTTGTCTTCATAGTGGTCAGAGGATAATTCCCTACCCCCTTGGTTTTGTGTTTAAAATGTGATTTGCTTTGGCTAATGGAATATTAGCAAGCGTGACTCAACAGAGGCTAGAAATGTTCTTGTAGAGTTGGTCCTGGGCTCTCTCTGCTATTGCCATCCCACATTAGTCCACGGGTTCCAGGAGGAGGATGAGAGACATGGTTGAGAATCACCCAGCTGAGCTGCCCCAGCTTGGATCAGCACATCCCCAGAGAATCCACAGACATGTGAGCTAAATAAATGTTTATTGTTACATACCACTGAGATCTTGTAGCTGTCTTTTATGGGACATTTTTGTAGCAAGAGAAAACCTATGCAGGAATTCATATTATTAATAAGTACTGTGCTGGCTGCAAGAAAAACCTAAAATATGTAGGGCTGGGTGGTGGGTGTAAGTTGGAAAAATGTTGAAGAAACTATCATAAAAGCCGAAGAAATGGTGACTCATGTTATATAACTGTGAAGCACTTGGTGTTATGATCTTCTGTGGCAAACTGGAAGACAGAAATGTAACCAATGAACTCGTGGACTTGGGCAAGATGGTTTCTATTAGAATGTTGAAGTATTAGCTGACCTCTTTTAGCTACATATGATGAGCTCAGAAAATAGCTAGCTGGTTTGTAATAGAAGTTTGAGGAACTATAGAGAACCCAGAACTTGCCTGTTTAGGAGAAAACAAGCTTCTCATACCAGCTTCCCATTCAGTAAGAGATTCTTGAGTGAAGGCATAGGCCAAAAGTATATGTGGTAGCAAGAGGTAGACTCCCACTCCAGCCTTTGCTCCAAGGCTTTAACCACCAGAAGCAAATGTTGGGCTCTAACTCCTCTAAAAAGGAATCAAATGGCAAACTAGGCTACACTTTCAGCTGAAACTTTGAAAGTGAAGGGTGTGTCCCATAGCAGCCAGATACATCCAGTACCAGTAATTAAATCTAGAGAGAGAGGCCTTTTTGAAAAATAATAGTGGGTGTGGATTCTGGAGACCACGATGGTGAACTATATATAAGTATGGCAAATATTCATTCATTTAAAGAATAGTTAAGATCATTCTAAGCAAAGGACTTTTTTTTTTCCTTTACATACTGAAAATGTCTAAGCTACTAAAACCTAGATATCTACCATGTGCAAATATGTCCTGAGATAATGCACAATAAAGAAATAGAAATTTTAATATAATGGGACATCAATTAGAATGAAATGTCAGATATTTCCATTCCCTGCCAGAAATGAGTTGCAATTAAATTAGTGGACTATGAACATGCAGAGATTTACAACAATAAAAGGCCAGTATTGGTGCTATAGGGGGATATTCATAAGGCATATGACACATATTAGAAAATAAACTTAGAGCAGGAAGTTCAGAATTAGAGGCAGATGAAATAACAGCACTTCTAGTGAGATCTTTGAAACTGAAGAGACAACATTGAAAAACAAGGAAGATCAAAATTAAAGTTGGCTACAATGGGTCTGTTATGTCTTGGGTTTTATTAGGTCCATTTTATAACTTTCTGTTCCCAAACTACCAACATTTATGAAGTTAAAAATGGAAATTATTGTATTATTAAAAAAACACAATATTTTTAAAAAAAGATTTTATTTATTCATTTGACAGACAGAGATCACAAGTAGGCAGAAAAGCAGGCAGAGAGAGAGGGAAGCAGGCTCCCTGCTGAGCAGAGACCTTGATATGGGGTTTGATCCCAGGACCCTGGGATTAGGGCCCAAGCCGAAGGCAGAGGCTTTAACCCACTGAGCCACACAGGCGCCCCTAAAAAACACAATATTTTTAACAATAAGAGAGGTAGATTTGCTCTTACCAGTAAAAATTAGGATCAGCTTTCCAAAATCTTTATATTGTACAGCCCAATGAACTTGGCTCAGGTTTAGTTGTGGTAAAGAGCCCCTTACCCTCTGTTTTCTAAAATTTTTCTTTTTATTTAAGTAGGATCCTTTCCTTGTTGAAAGGTAAGATCCAAGGATTGAGGACCACCATAGCCAAGTCATTAGAAATAAACTGTCCGATACAATAGCCACTAAACACTAGCCATTGATTGCCTATCAGTTACACTCTAGCCACATTTCAGGCACTCAATAGGTACCTGAAGCCAGCGGCTACCATGTGGACACTGCAGATAGAAGGGAAGGGAATGTTTCTGTCATCACAGGAAGTTCTAGAAAGAACAGTGTTGCCCAAGAATATAATGCAGTGTCTTGCATAACAAAGGTACTTAATAAATATTTGCCAGCTAGAATTATCATAGTGAGTTACAACTTCCAAAAAATTTAGGAAAATATGCAGATGATCCTATGCCAAGGGACTGTCATTCCTGAGGGCTGTCTGGAGGCACCCCAATGTTACAAGTTTCAAGGAGGAAGCTGCAAGGAAGACCGAGAAGGAGTGGGTGAAGTAGGGAACAACCCTGAAAACTGACAACAAAATGAAGCAAGATATGAAGGAAGGAGTTATCAACCACCCAAATGTTGCTCACAGATCAAGTAAGATGAGAACTGGGATTTAACCATTTCTGGCTGCTTTATCTTTCTGACAGTTGGCTGGCAATGCAAAAGAATATACTTCTACTTCTCTTTTTTCACCAAATGTGTCGTATTGATCTCTGCTCCTAGAGATACAAGATTTGTCTTACACCCACTTTTCTTAAACCCTCCTTTATGTTATATTTAGTTCATGATCACCTATATAACTCCATGCACTATGCATATTTATACTTTGCCTTAGCCCACCCAGGCCTCTATAACAAAATACAGAAATTTATTTCTCACAGTTCCAGACCCTGGAGAGTCCAAGAGAAGGGTACCAACACGATCAAATCCTGGTGATGGCCCTCTGTGGGATTGCAGACTGCTGACTTCTTGTGTCCTCACATGGGAGAAAGAGAGGGAGAGAGCTCTCTGGGATTGTCTTCATAAAGGCACTAATCCCATTCATGAGGGTTCACCCTCATGACCTAAATACCTCACAAAGGCCTAGCTCCTCATACCATCACCTTTGTCATTAGGTTTTTAACATGTGAATTTTGGGGACACATTCAGATCAGAGCGTATTTATACCTCTGTTTTTTTGACTCCTTGGTTCTAGGTACTATTTCTTCAAGTCCTCACTACAGAGGTTGAGGAAATTCGTCTCCCATGGGCCAGTCAGCTTTTTCTTTCCTGACTGACTGCTGATTGTCATTGGTTCTATCTTTCCTTTTACAATATTCAGGTTTTAAGCATTTACATTCTGTTCCATAAATGGAATTAAGCTTCTCATGCTTAATCTATGTCTTTAGTTTGATTATAAAAACATAAAAACAATAAATATAAATTACATTGTTATAATACATCTCTGTTGATTGTTAATTGGTCCATGAGATTAAAAAAGCTGTTTATTCTGGGAATCATAAAAAATGGTATAATTACCTTAATTATTATATTTTACTCTAAAACATTTAAATGTTTGGATATGTTTTTTTTGTTCATATTCTAACACAAGATCAGGAACTTACATGTCTAATAATCACCTTAAGAGATTTGTAATATTTGAATCCTAGCATCTCTTAGAAGCAAGCTGTACTGAGAATGATGTATTTTGGGTCACTATAATGCCAGTTCCCATGAATGAATAATATTGTCCAATAAATGACCTATTAAATGATGTGAAAAGAAAGTTCGTCTGCAAAATTCTTTCTAATGAAAACTTATTACATTCCTATGGTTGATGCTGTGTTAATAACACTAGAATTGGTTACAGAAATACGTGTACATGAAAAAAGCTATTGCTTTTATGCTACAAACTCCCCATGTTTTCAGTGTTATTCAGTGCCAAAGCAATAATGAAAATCACAAATAATACTGAAGTAGTAAACATTCAAATTATATGCAGAATAGTTGTATGGTTCATATGCATGTGGTACCTTCCTCTGCATATAAAATTTTTTATTGGCCTTCCACAGCCTTACATTGTGGTAGTTCAAGTCCCTGCCCCAGAAGTCTCATCTGAAAGGTGAAGAAACTCTTTTAACAAATGAATTGAGTTTTTGCTCTGTGCTACTCCAGCAGGTTTTAGGGGTGGATTTCAAGTTTGGCAACTTTGATGCTCAGAACTGTGGTTAATTTTTCATCCCTGTGTTCGAAGTAATGATACTTGAGAACTCTTTTTTTTTTTTTTTTTTTAAATCATTAGGTGCTCCTCTTAGGACAGAAAATGAACTCCTGAATTCTTTGAGAGTCTTGCTATTTCTGGGTGATAACTTGGTGTAAGCAGTAGAGCCCATGAACTTTCCTTATATATGAAAAGCTCTGTGTTCTTCATACCTAGAGATACACTTGAACATTTGCTCATATTTGCCCCTGGTCTTTTTTTTTTTTTAAATAAAAGAAATAAAATGCCCCTGTTCTTTTAGTCCCTTTCTACACACGTACCCTGAGAACAAAGGACTGTTTTGACAGTGTAGAGTTCTAAGAAAGAGAAGCCTAGATTAAACAAACAGTAGTGCCACTACATCGCCTGCCAAAGGAACAACAGCACTTGGGTGATGTTTTCCAGGCAACTCCGTAGCATAAATCTTTAATCCCACTGCCTTTCATGTGACATTTATACATAAAAACTGTTTATAGAGCAATGAAACCTTTACTTGTATTCATTAGGGTTTATTGGGGCTGCCAATGTTTCGAATCTCATGATATAGCTGCTCACAATATACCAGCAAATATCGAGGCATTTTGCTTTTGCTCTTTGTTTGGGCTCTCACCAGAACCAAATAAGGTGCTGACGTACTAGTTACAAAACAAGGTCAATGGCAAGAAGATAGCAGACCTTGCGCAGGTTGTGCTTGCAGACTCCTGTGAATGTTTTGTATCAGGACAGAAGGGAAGATTTGTTCGTCCCAGCACCCATGAATTTTGACTTAAGTAGTCTTCGCAGAAAATGTAGGCAAGATAACTTTGATTTAATTTAAATGAAAGAAAACTGATTCAGGAGTGGATACATTGGCATGCTGTATTAGAAAATAATCGGCCCAATTTAGAGCGTAGAGTACATTTTAGAATCATAGATCTGGAAAATGGCCATTGAGAATAATTTTTCTGTTTATTGAGTAAATTAGAAAACCAGTTTGCAGGGATACTCTGGAAACTACATGAGGCTCTTGATTGCAAATGATGAAAACCCAACTCAAACTAGATTTTGTGAAAAGCTTAATCCAATAGCCCAGGTAACTGGAGAGGCAAAGAGGAACAATTGACTTTGGGCATAGGTGGCTTCAGACCTTTTAGATAGACTTCTCTGAGCTAGATTCCCCTCATCTTCACCCCGGGAGGGGGCACAATGGCCCCCAGATGTTCTAGATGCATGTGTTGTTCAGTATTCCTAGTTACAGAGAAATAACAGCTACCTCTTAGGACAAGAGTCCTGGGGATGTTATGACTGGATCAGTTTAGGACAGGGGCTAATTCCTGATCTAATCAACTCTCCCAGAAAGATGGGCTCAGTTCTGTGGGTGACCTAGCCTAGGTCATGGACACTCCTTCAGCAGGAAGGTGGTATTGACACCTCCTGCACTATGTGTTGTAAGGAGGCTCTACTGAACAATGGTGGGATCACTCCCAAAGGAGGGGATGCTGGACAGACCAGAAAAATATATGCTCACTACAATTAGTCATTGACAGCTATAAGTGGGACATGAGGTATGTGCCTCTTAACTCCATGTTTCTTTTTATTTGTTAACTCTTAGTTCTCGTTGTCTGCCTAATCAATACTTCTAGTTGAGAGATGGTAGATGTGTGTAGGTTTTTAAAAATCAGTGTAGACACATTAGCACTTGGGTTTGGAAGGCTAAGGGTCAACAGAGGAGTAAGCTGATGACTGGAAGGAGCTGTCTCTGTACTAGGAAGTTCACAGATGGGCCATAGACCAAAAAATATTGAGAAACTTTGTTTGTCACTAGGTCATGCTTTCTTCTCAGAGTGGTTACATGTGAGTTACTATAAAATTCAATAGTAGTCTGGGCTTTAAGGAGGTGGCTGATGTTGGGGTGCCTGGGTGGCTCAGTGGGTTAAAGCCTCTGTCTTTGGCTCAGGTCATGATCCCAGGGTCCTGGGATTGAGCTCCACATTGGGCTCTCTGCTCTGCAGGAAGCCTGTTTCCTCCTCTCTCTCTGCCTGCCTCTCTGCCTACTTGTGATCTCTGTCAAATAAATAAATAAAAATCTTTATTAAAAAAAAAGGAGGTGGCTGATGGGTAAACTAAAAAACGCACATTTAGGGTAAAGAACCTAGTATCTGGAGTTTTCTCTGAACCTTTTGAGTGTCAAGAAAGAAAATCATAAAAAAAACCCCAGACAAATAAACAATTTGTTTGTGTTTTCATAAGAAATAAATGTGCCTCCTGAGGGTCATATCTCTTTTGAGGATAGTCCCAACTGGAATAAGGAAATTTAGCAAGTTAAATTTGACAAATAAAAACTTTTTTTAGTGTTCTGGAAACTTGCAAACCTCAAAACAATTCTGTTATTACCTTTTCAGTTTTTAATCAATCAGGTTGAATTATCTGTCCTCATACTTCATTTGAGTAAAATTGGAAGAACAAAGACCACTGTTGGAATATTTCTATTATAAGGTATTAAAGAGTTAATACATGAACAGGTTCCATCTGAGGATGGCACCATCACAATCTGTGCGAGGGAACAGAAGAAGGAAGATGATTGGTCTTTGTTATTAGGTGTCAATAGATTGTCTAGTATATTTCCCTTTGCCCTAAAACAATGGTCCTCAAATTGTAATGCACACCAGTATCACTGGGGAGGCATGTTGAAACCCAGATGGCTTGGCCTCATCCCCAGAGTTTCTGATTCAGTAGGTCTGTGGTGGGCCCTGTAATTTGCATTTCTAGCAAGTTACTGGTGCAATGCTGATGCTGCTCATCTGGGACCACACTAGGAGAACCACTCCTCTAGAAAAATCTCAAAGCTCAGCTCTGGATGAATCATTATGATCCATAGTTCCAGCTGAGTCGGGGGTAGAGGCTGCCCTGGGGGCAACGATAGCCAGTTTGCAGTAGTGGTGATGGACTGAATTATAGAATAGGCACAGCTCCAGAAAGGAAGCTTATGGGTGAACACAGGACTCCAGCTCATGTGTCAGGTAAAATGGCAGGGTTTGCTTCCTTTGGAAGATGTGCCATGCAATAATTATGCAGGTTGTTAGGGTTCTCACCTGGATGTAAAGAGCAGTTTCTAAGACTAGCTAGGAATTTGCTAATTAGGGTAGAAATCCAGTTGAAGACTCTGATGCTATGATGGTCATGAGAAAGGTTGAACTGGAAGTCATGAAAATTCCCAGGAGCTTACCTTGACTAGGCTGAAGGCAATGAGGCTAATTCTAGTCTCATGCAAGAAGTAGGCTGGTGCTGAACAAATACAGAGCTAAGACTAATCCAGGATGCAGGCCCAACTTATATCTGAGTATTGCCTCTTCAGTGCCTATCATGGTCAGGATTAGGGCAGGCAGGACCTATCTAGAAAACTATTTGTTTCTCAAACTTCTTTTGACACTGCCATACACTAAAGAAACACAAAATACATTATAGAATAGTATACACACATACACAGTTTCCCCAAATAATATTTCCCTTACCAGCACAATGTACCTTATTCTGTTTTGTTCTATTTATTCTATCATATTCCATATGTCATGAATATAACAAAAACCTTTTGCTATCCAATGATTTATTTTATGACCCACTAACGGGCAGAGACCTGCAGTCTGAAAACGTTCACTTAGAACTTGCAATGTATGCCATCCATACCCTTGACTTACAGCTGGCCTTCCCAGCCCCCATGCAGCAGCTAGCATATCAAAACCAGCTGCAGAACACAAAGGCATTTCCAGTTAAAAGGCCAAGCCCTTCCTGCTTCACCCAGACACACTATTACTTCCTGGAGGCTCACTTCCGGGGTCAGCCTCTTTCATCTCAGAGCTCTGTGGCTTACTGCATTCTATGCCTTCAACAATTTTTGGTTTTGACTTCTTTGACGTTGTGAAAAACCTCAAGGGAGAGGCTTTCTCCTCCAGGCTTGGATTTGGGAACCCCATCGGTTAGGCTGACCCTCCCTCCTGCACCATTGAGGCTGAACAAAGACAAAAAGCCAGGCTTATCTTGCTTTCTCCTTTGTCTAAATTATCTTCTTCTAGTTAAATGTTTAGCTAACAACTTTTTAAAAGGCCCTATTTATGTTATAAATAATAACTACATAAATTAAAATAATTGCTGATAAGTTCCAGTTGGTAAACAAAACCACACTAGTGTGAGAACCAAAACCACGGTACTATTCAATAAAGAAGCAGTTCTAATATCTATAGCAACCACAGTGTGGACAAGATGGATATTAACCAATCAATCAACCAACCAAACAAAATTCCCAACAACCCAAGTGTTTGAAGAAGCAAGCCTTAGTTAAAGCCATATGCAAACATAACTAGAAAGATGGCATGGTAATAAAGCCACATTTAAAAAAGACAACCTGTGTGTGTCTATCACAATAATAAAACAATGATAAAATATCTATTTTCAGGCCACCAAATCAACCTCTGCCCAAAGATATATTCCAAAATCTTAATGCTTTAAAGGATATTGTCACTTGTAAATTGCTATAGTCACTATGGGACACAGTGTGGAGGTTCGTGAGAAAATTAAAAGTAGAGCCTCCATATGATCAGCAATCCCACTTCTGGGTATAAAGCCAAAGGAAATGAAATCACTGTCTCAAAGAGATGTCTCTACACCCATGTTCATTGTACATTATTCACAATAGCCAAGAGATGAAGGCAATCTAAGTGCTTGTCAATGGGTGAACGCGTAAAGAAAATGTGATCTGTATGTATGGAATATTTTCAGCCATAAAAATATGGAAATCCTGTCAGGTATGAAAACATGGGTGGGCCCTGAGGATATTGTGCTAACTGAAATAAGTCAGACAGAGAAAGACAAATGCCTTATGATCCTACTCACATGCAGAATTTGGGCGGTGGTGGAGCCAAATTTGTAGAAACAGAGAATGGCATGGTGGTTACCACAGGCTGGAGGGCAGGGGAAATGGGGAGATATTGGCTCAATGGCACAAAATTCCAGTAATAAGATTAATAAGATCTAGGGATTTACTATTCAACATGGTAATGGTAATCAACAATTCTGTATTATGCGCTTAAAAGTTGTTAGAAGAGTAGATCTTCAATTTTCTCACCACACACACTAAAAGGTAATTGTGTGAGATGATAAGATGTTGGCTAACCTTACTGTGGTGATCGTTTCATAATATATACATGTATCAAATGATCAGGTTATACCCCTAAAACTTACTTCCTGTTATGTGTCAAATATACTCTAATAAAGTAGGGAAAACATATCGTCACAATGGCCAAGAAATGTCGTAGAAGGTACCCTTCATTTCTCACCACTGTTCAATTCTTAATCCAAGATGGTACTTTCTTGAGTAAGGTAATTTACCTCTTAAAATAGCTGTTTTTAAGAAATCTAAATGCAGGGGCGCCTGGGTGGCTCAGTGGGTTAAGCCTCTGCCTTCAGCTCAGGTCATGATCCTGGGGTCCTGGGATCGAGCCCTGTGTTGGGCTCTCTGCTCGGCAGGGAGCCTGCTTCCCCCTCTCTCTGCCTGCCTCCCTGCCTACTTGTGATCTCTCTCTGTGTCAAATAAATTTAAAAAAAAAATTAAAAAAAAGAAGAAATCTAAATGCATAAGTCTCACCCCAGGAAGTGAAGATTCTAATCTCTAAGGCTGTGTTTCACTACCTCTGGGGTGGGGAAAATGAATCTGCGTTTTTAACACTACTGTTTCCTCCCCTGTGCCACTTCTGTCCCACCTCTGCTGCAAGTGATATTAATACAGGTAATTCCCAAAGGCCACATTTGGAAAACATTGTTGGGAGATAAAACAGTTTATTTCAAGGAGGTCACAGAGCCTCTTCCACAGATGCATATTTTGCTGAGCTGACGTTTGATGGAAGGACGAAGTTGTTTTTCATTTTTCTTCTCTCACTCGATTAATGGTCAATTTCCAAAACTTTCCATGTGACTGTTCTCCAAGTCTGGCAGGCTGGCTTGGCGTGAGACCTCCCAGTTCCAAAGTCAACACAGGCTGTGAGAATACAAGTTTGGGAAGCATGGCCGGGGAGGCAGAGAGGTGCAGCTGGCATCCTGACTGCTTCTAGAGCAGCGTGTGAGTCAGCACCTGCCCCCGTGTGCGGTCATGACGCCCACCTCCCCCCTCACAAGCATTTTTTTTATCCTCAGGAAGTTCCAGAAAACTTCACGACTCAAAATCCGAGATCAGAGATAGAAAGCAAATTTTACCTCATGAAATCAAAGACAAATACAAAAATAAAATGAAATAGTAGGTCATTTCCAGCCAGATGTACCAAAAAGAGGATCTGAAACACCACCATGATCTTAAAAAAAAAAAAAAAAAGCAGTTGTAAAACATAACCAAGGAGGGAAGTGTGGTTTTTAAGAACTTGCTGGCATATGGTCTAGCTTACTTTCAGAGACCTAGAACTTACCGTCCCCAGAAAGTCATTTATGCCTCTCTGCCTGAGTTCTTTATCTCTGAAATGGGACACAACGCTATTTGCTTCTGAAATGATGCACAAGAGTATGTGAAACTATTGGGTAAATCTGTGCTCTTTGAAACAATATTCTTGTTTCAAATTTTCTTGTGCAAATGAGAGAATTTACCTCAAGCTGATTAGTGCCTTCAGTCAGAGAGAGAGAAACTTTTGGGGCATGCCATTATAAATGATAATAACTATCAGCACCTTATTGGAAAATAAATAAGTACAAAGATTTTCTCAGAAGCTCCAGTGTTCGTGAATAAAGAATGAAGTCCTCTGTAGATTGAAGTGATTTATTCTCAGGCAATTCACCTAGAGACATTTTTCTCCCATTACTAAAGGTCTGGTAAAGAAAAATCTTGAATGACACATTCAGCAAAAGGTATCTTGGAAGGTCCTCTTAGTTCCTCTTTGGGATCCAACAACGGGACAAAGTTAGAAACTGGGAAACATTTGGCTGGCTCCTCATCAGAAAAAGAGATATTTAATCCCATCTAGTATTACATGCAGCTTTGCTCAAAATAAAGCAGCTGCTTGGGAACTGATTTCAGCCGTTCCTATCTAAGCAGATCCATTTGTGTGTGTGTGTGTGTGTGTGTGTGTGTGTCTTCTTCAGCTGAATCTGACTTGTCAGTCTGAGAACATATGTGTGTGCCATTCTAGAAAGAATGCACATTTATTTTCCTCCCATTTAATGTTTGAACATGATCACAGTCACCAGATGGGTCAGAAAAACAATGACAGCATGGTATAAATCTTCAGAGGATTTATCAATCTGATTGAATTGAGAAGATAAAGTGGATTTTGCTAGAAATCCAATAAACTCTCTTCACCACAAAGAATAATAAGGGCTTGTGCCAATTCTCTCCTTTATTACCATCTCTGCCCTTTTGCCTTTCATTCTCGTTTCTGTTTCACTTCCTTCATATTATAAGGCTCATTTTACTCTCTAAAGATGTTAGGTGAACCTCAGTTCTTCTGGACTAATTAATCAAAGAAATTGGAGACAGCATGTTGGCAGTGGAAATAGCACAGGGCTTAGGACTGGACACACAGGAGTTTGAAGACAGGCTCTTCCTCTACCCCACTGTGTGGTCGCTGAGACTCACTGTCCTCGTGTGAAAAAATGAGGCTAACCTTTCCAGGGGTTGTGAGTTCTGGAGATTACGGATATGAGGCATGTAGCATGATTTCTGGCCCTGTAAAGGGTGACTATTTTAATCTTGGGCACCTGAGGTTAGATTTGTTAGCCAGAAGTTCATTCTCTTTAAGGAGGCAGAAATTGTTACCAAGAGGGGAGGAACATTCTTTACCAAAGATCTTTAATGGCACCATAGGATATAACCTGTATCTTCTGATTTTGTAGCGGCCCTCACTGTGGGAATGGCTGTCCAGCTCAGAGATTTTTTTCTAAGCATTGAAATGTTCAATTTGCTATTGTGCACTAATCAGGAACTTGCAGGTCATAGTTCTACTCGCATCAATGGGTACTCTATTCCACTCAGACATGACACTGTGGATGTCTGCATTTAAAAATATAAGTGCTGAAAATCTGTTGGAACTTATTAGAGTTCTTGGTGATCTTACTTCCTACTGTAATTAGCACAGCACATGCAAATTTGCAAAATTTACCTCTGAGGTTAAAATGCCTTCATTTTGGCTAATGAACTTGATAGCTGGTAAGATAAAAGGCAAAAGATTTCACTTAGGTCATTGTTCATTATGGCTGCTTTCACTGGGAAAAGTAGACACCCCTCTTAAAATGACTTAGAAAACAAGAGAGGGAGATTTTTTAAATTCAATAACAAACAAGGTTATTTTTATGATCACATTTTAAGACTTCATATTTAAGGGGGGGCAACCTCTTTGAGGAGGGACAGTTTGAACTGAGCCATGTGAGGAACACAGGCATGCAAAGATTGGACAAGAACATTCCAGGCAGAGTACTCATGGGCTGCAGGTATCCTGAAGTGGGAATGGATTGGTGATTGAAGGACAGTAAGAAAGGTGATATAGCTGGGATGTAGAGAATAAGGCTCCCCTTAGGTACAGGGTGATGGGCGTTAGGGAACAGAATGGAAACAGGAGGCACCAACTAAGATCTTGAAGTTGGACAAGTTACCAGTGGATGTCTTTTGGCAGATAATGGAATGCCTGGCAGAGAATGGATTGGGAGGTGGGGCATGCATAAAGGTAGGAGCTCAGGTAGGAGGCTAGTGCTGTAGTGCAGGTGGGAGATATTAGGAGATGCCAGGGTCCTGTGCTAGGGAGTGGCAGCAGACATGGAGACAAGTGAATGGATCCAGGATAATTTTGGAGGTAACCTTTGAATAGAATGTGCTGATGGGTTGGCTGTTGGGAGCAGAAAGTATGAGGCAAAGAGAGAAATCAATGATGACCCTCTGGTTTTTGGTTTATCAAAATAGCTGGCCGTGAGTACTGACGCAGAGCTGGGGAGGCGGATGGAGCATGGATGAGATGGCACAGGTCTGGGGAATCAAAAACCACAGGTGTTGCTTTGGCAGGGCCAGTTTAACCCTAGCGATGGTCTTCAGAGTCTGATATGAATCAGCAATGTAATTAGTGGAAGGATAGGAAGTAAGTTCACCCTAATTAAGATCAGATTACTGAAGATCATGTGCTCAGAGAAACCTAAACTATGGAGAAAACTGAATGGGACTCTGAATTGTCATGTAGAGCTGCCACTTTTCCTTCATCCCACAACTCTCAGTTGCTCCTTTTGGGTGCATTCTCCCCACTCCACTTCTCTGGAGCATGCCTACAGAGAGCGTGGTGTTTTCTTTTCTCTTTGCCTGCTGGTTTTTGTCCTTGTAATCTCCACTAGTTCTCGGTGCCTGGCCAAAGGCTGGCACAGAGCTGGTGGTCACAAAATGTTCTTTAAACGAATGGAAGAATGAATGAAGGCATGCTGAGGTCCCTAGATCTCTACTTCTGGTCAACCTCATTCCAGGCTGTGATTTTGGGGGTTGGGGGACCTTGGACTGGAGGTATGCATCAGCGTTGGCTTGATCTGGATGTGAGCCTCTATTCATGCATGGCAGAGAGTTTTCTCCTTCTATTCTCATTTTGGTAAATGCCTGTTCATTCTGTTGTGCCTAAATTCTTACCTTGTTAACCTAGCCACACTTCCAGGCTGTTGAGAACAGACACCCAAAGTTCTTACCAGCTCCCTTTCCTGATCAGCTTTCATCCTCTTCGTGCTCCCTTGGGCCCAGGCTTGTGAGGAAGCTTTGGCCATTTTCCCGAAAAATATTGCCTGCTCCCAGGTCCCTGTTTCTGAGCACTCTGGCCCAGCAGGTCAGTCCATCATTCCTTCTTGGACCTGCCCAGTAAGAGCTAGTTGCTAGCGTTCCTATTTGCTGCCCATCACTGTTTGGTTTAACCATATGCTGCTAAACCATAAGCCACCATAAGCCTTAACCACACCTCGATTAATGTGCCAACTCAGGGAATACAGCTAATTCAATTTACAGGCACCTTCAACTATCCAATCACAGTGATCGTTCTCCATTCTGGCCAAGTCATTAGAGACAACTAATATTATTAAACAAAACACAGAGAGGAGAAAATAGAATATCCTACTGGTATAAAGAAACACAGCTGGCATTTTCACATGACTCCAGAAGGTCACATGGTTATAAGGTATATTTCACAGAAAGAGAGAGAGAGAAAATAACCCAATACATTTATCTAGGAATACTTCCATTTTTCAGTTGTTTACTCCCTTCCTTTTCTAGGGGAAAACTTAAGCTCGGCCACCCTGCCAACATTAAACCTTAAACCCTTACTGAGGAGTGGATGATATATGCTAGGAAGTAGGTATACAAGTTTCCATCCATTCACTTATTTGATTGATAGAACTGAACCCCTACTATGTGCCAGGCACTGCTCTGGCTCAAAACCCATCCTTGAACATCTTTGACCAAGATGAATTTAAGAGGTACCCTCTCTTCTAGGGACTGGCAGAGAATGACAGATAAATTCCTTGGTGGCCCCCCCTTTTTTTTTTTAACCCACAATACGATTCAAACTCAGACAACTCTAAACTATAAAGTAAATGTAAGGAAGTCCAAAAAAGTACTGATTTTTATTCTGGGACGATAATGTTGTTAAAATAAATAACAGTTATCAAAATATTTTTATTTTTCATTTTTGTTGTGGCTGTTGACTCTTTTGCTAAAAGCATATTTCCTGGTTAGTAAGCCAGCACTGCTTCTGGTTAATGGGAGCAGTATACAGGTAAACAGATTTGAATAAATAGTTGTGATATAAAGAGACACACCCTATAATAGAAGTGCATCCAGACTAACAGGGAGGTAAACACTGCTCTGTGTGACTATAGCACTCCCTGCCCCTCCCTCTTTTTTTTTTTTTTTTTTGCCTTCACTTTCATATTCAGGGGAAATTATTTCCAGATTCAGGACAAAATAGAATGTATGAATGTAAATCGCAGCACTCACAAAAAAATAAGGTAACATATGGCCATTTAGGTCTTTGTGTGAGATGAAGGAACGAACTCAGAAATACCTGCCTGTATTTTTTAAGCTTTGTAGGTCTTGTTATTGAAACCCTAAGGTGTGAATTGTGTTCACTGTGTCTGAAATTAAAGTTTAGGATAGCCGCTAGCTCAAAAGCTTCGTATGCCGCTTTTTTCTTCTTCACCAAGTTTTAGCTTACACAACATGTTCAAAGGATAGCATCAAAGGCTCGTTTTATCAGTTAGTTTAGGGTAATAGACTGAGGTTGAACTCTAGTCAGTAAAAGGAAACTTTTCAGACTTGGAGTTAAAGTTCAATCTGTCATTCTTGGCAAATGGCCCAAGAGGGAAACAGAATTCATGGAGGAGGCTCGTTGGCTGGACAGCTATCTGATCCAGCAGTTGCTATGAGCAGATCACAGAATGGAATCATCAAATGAACGTTCATGCACTACTGACAGCATGGAAATATTTCCTTTTCCTTGCATATCTGTTCCTTTAAATGCTGTTCTTAATGCTCCTTCAATATAACAAAATCTCAGTCACTGTGAGTGAAAGAATAAACGTCTCCATGTGGACTCAATTCTGGTGTTCGTTAGATTAGAGCAATCAGGAATGTATTTCCCTTGAGACTCAGGTTTCTGCTTCATGTTGAAGGTGATTACTTGGCATTCGGATCAGACTGGTAATGATTTCTTCCGCTCTGATGTCCAAAGACACCAAAGAATTCATGTCTGGTGCCACTTGTGAAATGATTGAGAACAGTGGTCAGCTGGGGCAGTACCAGGATACTCTTCCTGGGTCTAATTAGTAGTCTTCTAGGGGTCACAGGAGTATAAAGAGAGGGAGAGAGAGGCAAGAAATTGGGTAATGAGGGCCCAGGACTATGCAATGGATGGGCATGTTCTTACTTGATCACACATGGCCACTGTCTGCTGCTGCTGAAAGGAAGTCATTGCTGGACACAGCCCCATTGCTCCTGAGCGCAGGCCATGCCCTCTCTGCTGTTCCAGGGGAGGCTGGCCAGCCTATGTGTACATGAAAGTGTATGGGGAATGGAGGCTGGTCTGTGTCTAGTGATTGATACCACTTGTAAGTCTGTGGTCTCCCCTTGTCCAGTCACCTTCTCTGGGCTCCACTCACCTCTCTCTGCTTTGTGTCTCCTCTGCCAAACCCAGGGAAACATTCTGGTGTCTGGTAGAAGTTTTGCTTTTCCCCCACCATACCCTTAGCAAACATGTACATTTTTCCTAATCTATTACTTAGGCACAGTCATCATTTCAAAAGTATTATCTCACCAGTATCACTTTCCTCATCATCCCATAGGGTTCACAGGGGAGGATGGAGAATGAAATACCTGGGTAGCTCAGTTGGTTGAGCCTCTGACTCTTGATTTTGGTTCAGGTCATGGTCTCAGGGTTGTGGGATTGAGCCCAGCATAGGGCTCCATGCTCAGTGGGAAGTCTGCTTCTCTCCCTCTCCCTCTGCCCCTCCCCCCATTCACATGCATGTGCAAGTGTGTGCACACACACACTCTCTCTAATAAATACATAAATTAAAAAAATCTTTAAAAGACATATATATAAATGGAAAGGTAACAAGTGTGATTGAAATCCAATTGCTCAAACATATGATGATAATAATAGCAAACACCCATAGGGTGATGCCAAACATTGTTTGAGTGATTGTATGAACTCACTTAATCCTCATAATAACTCTGTGAACTTGGTGCAGTTATTATCTCCATTTTTAACAGATGGGGAAACTGAGGCACAGATACGTGCAGCATTTAGCCACACAATTGGTAATCCCAGATCTGAATAATACAGAATCTGTGACTTCACCAGGGCAACACATGACTATAACATGCCAACTGAAGCAAGAGGACATTCTGCAAATAGGAAAACCATGTGGATTTGGATTCAGAGGGCTCTGCACTCACCTAATTTGAGTTTCAGTGTCCTCCGTAGAACACAGAGATAATGTGCCTGCTTCACAAAACTTTGTATTGAGGAAAACTTTCATGGGAAGGCACCTAGCTCCAGGCCTGGGGCAGAATGAACATGCAACGGTGTTTTCTTCTTCCCTCCTATATCTATCCTAGTCCTCATCTGTCAGATTCAGTGTTCAGGTATATTGTTGCATGATGGAGACAATATCATTAGTGTCTACTCCAAGTGGAATTTTTAATTTGTTTGAGAAATACTGAATGTTGTGGCTTATACAACAATGGCTTCCCTAAAATGTCCATGATGTAATCCCCAGAATCTGTGACTTTATTTATTAGAATTGCATTACAAAAGAGACTTTGCAGATGGAAGAAAGGTTACTAATCTTTAAGTAGGGAGATTGTCCTGGATTATTCTGGTTGGTCCGATATCATCATATGGGTCCTTAAAGGTGGAAGAGGAAGCCAGAAGAGTCAAGGAGAAATGCAGTAGAAGAGGAGGCAGGAGAGATTCAAAGTGTGAGAGGGACCCCACTCAGGAGTGGTGAACTCCTGGCTTTGAAGATGAAGGGAGTCATGAACCAGGGGATGAAGGAGGTTTCTAGAGGCTGGGGATGGATGGCCCAGTGCTTATAGACAGCAAATGAGCAGAGGCCTCTGTCTTCCAGTCATAAGGCACTGAGTTTGGCCAGCACCCAGAGGGAACTTGGAGGTGGCTTCATCCCCACAGCCTCCTGAAGGGAAGCTAGTGCTGCAGACACCTTGATTTCTGCCTGGGAGCCTCTATGCTGAGGGCTCCTGCTGAGCCATGACGTCCCTGGACCGTGGCCCTGCAGAACTGTGGCATAATAAATGTGGTTTGAAACTGCTAAATTCGTGGGAATTTGTTACCATGGCAGTAGGAAATCATACAAATATCCAGTTTGTCCCAAGAACTTGGCGAGGTCTTGGGAATACAGCTCTGAGCTGTGCAGATTGCTATCTGGGCCACAGGCTCACCCAAGTCCAGAGATCGGCAGAGGCCATTTCTTTCTCGATATTGTTTGCCAATTGTCCCTAAAGCTAGTTGCT
Source organism: Taxidea taxus jeffersonii (assembly GCA_003697995.1). NCBI lineage: Eukaryota > Metazoa > Chordata > Mammalia > Carnivora > Mustelidae > Taxidea > Taxidea taxus. The sequence goes on along the minus strand of ML110938.1, from coordinate 10,568 downwards.
TGCTGGTCTGCTAGTTGTGCCTCAGTCTGCAGCTGTCAGACAGTCATAATCACACAGGGCTTTTCTCTGGAACTGAGGTGTAAACACTTGTGAGCTGTTTTCCATATAGTCCTTGGATGACCTGTGGAAACTCAACTTCCTCCTAACACTCAAACGCCTGTCTCCTTCCCAGACGTGGCTATGCCCCTGTGTTCACAGATGTGGTTTGGAAGACACTGCCTCCAGCTCAGGGAGAACACATATTGGATGGGATAATTAGATTAGTTGCCCAAATTAGTTTTTAGGAAATATCCCCATGTGTGTCTTTTTTGACTGTTGCCCCTTTTGTAATTCTTTAGACAATGGTAATTATCAGATGAAGGGAAGAATTAAAATGGAAAGACAACAAAAGGGTTCTCCCTGTACTGATCTCAGACAAATTTGAGATCATCAGACAATTGGTTGAAACAAACCAAGGTCACATGCAAACAAACGTAATTATCTAAAAATACAAAATACTGTCCTCAGCAAACAACCTTAAGAACTGAACAAATATTTAGATTTGCCGGCATCTGTTGAAAATCTGTGTGAAATGTCTCCAATAAACTGAACAATGCTTAAGAAACACTTGGGCTAAATAACCTGGAAAGAAATTATTCATATTTACTAAGGAATTACGTAAATCAAAGCCACACATGCTGGAATATAATCCTATCTGGAGAATTTACCTCCTGGGATAAGCTTTTCCTGACCATCTTGTCTAATTTATTAATACTAGTTAAGTCTCACTTTATCCTATTTATTTTCTTTAGAGTATTTAACAGTGTTTGGCATTATCCTCTTAGAGTGGTTCACTCTGTCTCTCTTTCTTTCTAGAATGTGAGCTCTGTGAGGGCAGGTCTCTGTCATTCAGTTGAGATGCCATTCAGGCATCTGGTAATTAATGTGATTTTTCTCTGGAGGATCCTAAACTTTCTTCTGCCCAAGTGTTTTCAAGAAGTAGAAACTACCCTGAACTCCAGTCTTGAACATGGGCATGCAGAGCCCAAACCAATCAGCATATTCCATCTAGCTGGCTAGAAAGATCAGTTTGTGATGGGTACACAACCAAAGTCATGCATACCAGGATGAATGTGATCAAATTTTCTGACTTTTGTTTGAGCTTTTCTACTTGAGTCTTAAGCCTGAGAGGATATGGGGGTTGACATTGCTGTGGCCATTCTACTTCCAAATTGAGTTTATCAGAATGGATGGAGCTGAGCCCAGAGATGGAGGAAAGGGAATCTTGATGGCACAACTTGTGCCCCAAATCCTGCTGTGTTGAATTCGCTACAAACATGGAGGTTTTACTTATGGACCAGTAAACATTTTTTTCAAAACAAAGAGCCTTAAGCTGAATTCTAACTGATAATTTCAATAAGCCAGAGAAGCATAAAGTGCTGTGGAGTAATGACCTCATTAATCTGGGCACAAAATTTCTGCAACTGCAAGTGGAAAAGCATGTGTGTATATGAGCTTGGTGGGGGTGCCACTCAGCCACTCATCATCTTGTGTCTTGGTCCAATACATTTAGAAAACTCAAGACAGAAGAAACAACATAGTATATTCACTACTCCCTAAAATGGCAAGTGAAGTTTCTGATTTAGGGCTTTGAAAACCGAATAACATTTCTGTTTTTTCCAAGCTGGTAGTTCTAAACAGTTGGGTAAGAACCTTCTACTCTACATATTGAATATCACTGGCCTTAGTGCAAATTATTAATGAAGTCAATTAGTTTGAGTTCACAAGATATTTTAGTTTTTGTTGTTGTTGTTGTTGTTACTATTTTCCTATGCATTCTGGTAACTATGGAATGGCCAATGGATGTAATCTGCAAAAGCAAGAAGTCCTGAGTGGGACTGGTTGACTGATGTGTTGTCATGAAATTACAAGATGGCTGCAGTGCTGGGTATGCTGGTGACAGTGAGAGGTATAGTCATCTGACTGGTGCTATTTCTCACCCTGTGGTTCAGTGACTTGGGTTCTTAGTCAATATTTTAATGTGAAGAAGAAAGAGAAAGAAGTGGAACAGCTGCTCTAGAGAATTATGTGGAGACAAAAGAGCAGACTTGCAAGAACAATCCTAATAAGCCAGGAGGAAATCAAGAATTAATCATTAGTCCTGCTCTTGGACCAACCCATTGGGCACATTCTGAAGTGTTAAGTACATATTGGTGAGGACATTTTTGTTAGATCATAGATAGGAACAAAAGAAATTATTCAGAAGGCCAGACCTTGATAATCTCAAAAATCTCATAAAAAAAGAAAAGCAAAGAAACATTCTAGGAACAGACATTTAAGGATGTACATCTAAAGGTATGTCCTAAATTGCATGCTTCACTTCTAAAGGAAGGTCTTGGCAAACACCACAGAACACACCACAAGTGCTTTCAGCAAATGTCCAAAATTACTTCATGTAGATACATGTGTGACCAAAGGGAAAGGTTGAGGTTCCAAATGGTGGGCTAAATACCTGGCAAGTGTTGGAAACCTGGGTCCAGGAAGATGGGTGGTTGTTTTCCTCTATTTGGATCACTCAACCTTAGTGAGGGGGGAAAAACACGAATCTAGTACCTCCAGAATCAAAATATCAAGACTGATTCAACACTGAGCTAGGAAATAGCTGACCTAAAATCCTCTTATTGCCTAAAGATAATAAGATAAAAATGACTCTAGCTTCAAAGGAAGGGAGCACAAAGTGGGGCTCTCTGTGGAAAATGTGCCCTCTATCAGATTCCAGGCTTAATCAGCAGACTGGCAGGTGAAGGACAGGCACTGTGGAGAGAGCAGAGAGTTGTGCCGAGGCAGACAGTCTGACCAAATCTAGCAACAGGTCATAAGAGGAAACGTGGGTGGGTGAGTGAGCAGAGTAGCTGGGAGCTGGTGATAAACAAATGGCAGAGGTGTGGAGAAGCAGGTGGTCCCAGGAAGGTAGGATACATCACTCCAGAAATGAGAGGTATGGCTCAAACAAGGCAGAGACTCCTTGTCTTACAAGGCTTGGAATAGGGGGTAAGCCATTAAGAACAAATGTCAAATGTAGGAGAATCGGACAAACGAGATTTCTAGATCTCCAGCACAAGGATGAGATGATTTGGAGCTGGCAGGGATCTCCTGTGGGTGAGTCTCTGTTTTGCACTCTTTCAACTTTAGGGTGAAGTTCAGTCTGCTGTGAACAGCTTGAAATCACAGATCTGGAGATGGAGGGCCATGTAGGTAAATGGGGTGCAGAAGATCATTATAGGCCTTTATCCCTCAAATTTCTGTTTTTGGCCATTCTGTCTTCACTCTCCTTGGATGTTTTTTCTCATTGTTTCAGCTTCCAGCTACAAACTGAAACTTTCCTCAGCCCTTTCTCTCAATTATCTATCTATCTACCTACCTACTTACATACCTACCTATCTATCTATATATCATCATCGCATGTTAAAAATTGCCCTCAAAAGTCCGTGGGACATTTTTGGCCACAACGGCATGGGACATAAGAGAGTAATCCCGGGAGATTAGGAAAGTACCTTGAAATACTACCTTACTGGAAATTAATGATTCATGTGATACCATTATTCATTCATTCATTCACTCGTCTGTCCATCCAAAAACACATTTACTTAATGCAATCCCTGCTTTCATGGAACTTACGGTCTAGAACTCAGTTTCATTTCCTATCCCTGAATCTTATGGATATTTCAGATTCAGTGTGTTCATGTCACATTCATGAGGGAACATGTTACTTGTTGTGTTGTACGGTTGGTCTGAAATGCTACATGTTTTGATGGCTTTATATTAACAAACAACTTTGATCTTAGAAAGTAACTTGGTAAAGATCGTCAGCAGTTTCTAGGACTCCTTTAAACCAAACTGCTGCACTTCCAAACAGTCCACAGACTGGTGATGCGCAAGTAAAAAGTAACGATAGGAAAATAAGTTAATGTTTCTTATTAGAGATATATGTCTCTTATGGAAAATGTAAATAATCGAAAATAATAGATTTACCTATAATCCTACAATCTACAGATAATCACTGCTAATTATCCAATGTATTGCTTGCCAGTTTTTATACATGTGTATAGCTAACCTATACTATTTCATGTTCTTATTTTTATATATTATATCACAAATTACCTTTCTATACTCTAACCTTAGTGGCTATCCATGTCCCATCCTACAGATGTACTGTAATTTATATAATTTATCTCATATTACTTGAATAGAGATTGTTGCCAATATTTTCAGTGCTATAAATAATGCTACAATAAACACCTCATAATGTTATCTTTGTGTCCAATTCCTCTAGGACAAATACCCAGAAGAATTTATGGCTCAAAAGATATGCAAAACTTTCAATGCTTTTGTTATATGCATATCATTAAATTTCACTCCAGAAAGCTATGATGCCCACATTTATAGTGAACAATTATAATCAATTCCTTAATTATGCTACGAATCTGCCTCTATAAACTCCCCCGATAAGTGAATGCAATTGAATTGACTGTTAAACCTTCTGCTTTCCTTTCTTTGTATGTTCCTTTCTTCTGGCAAATAAAATAGTCTTTCGTATTCAGAACAAATACCTGAAATTCTGTTGGTAAGGTCCTATTAGACTGTGTGTAATGGTGTATTAGATAAAACTATTCACAAAATTTTATTTAAATATGTTAAATGTATCAAGTGGCCAGAGACCTAATGTCAGGTTAACCTTATGCTGGTTGCATTTCTGGGTTGTAGTGGAACGCGAAGAGTTTGGCGCTCTTAGGAATGCATGTCTTCATTGATTTCTGGCTACAAGTAACTTTGTTTCCTTAGGCATCTAGAGAGAAAACGGATGAAATTGGTGGCTATTCCCCAATCCTTCATTGTTCTTGAGCCGCGTTCAAGCCAGAATTTTTGGGAACTTTGGAAAGGGGGTTATGGCATCTCTCCTTTCCTTTCCTTTCCTTTTTCCTTTCCTTTCCTTTCCTTTTTCCTTTCCTTTCCTTTCCTTTCCTTTTTCCTTTCCTTTCCTTTCCCTTCCCTTCCCTTTCCTTTCCTTTCCCTTTCTCTCTCTCTTCCTCTCCCTCTCTCTCTCTCTTTCTTTCTCCCTCCTTCCTTCCTTCCTTCCTCTCTCTCTCTCTCTTTCTTTCTGGCATCTCTTTTCTTAACTTTTGTTTTAAATTCCTTTTGCATTGTCTTCCTAATTTCTCAAAGACTACTATCCCCAGAGCAGATCTTTAAATTCTTGGAGTATTTTAACCTGGAAAGAAGCTCATTGGTGAGGGAAGTGTGGAGGTTTAAACATGGCCATAAATTCTTTGATGCTCCTCCCTGTCTCTGCTCCTCTAGAATTTGGGATAGTTTTGTGACCTGCTTTGATCAATGAAAAGTGAAGTTGGACAGATTTTAGACCCAGGCCTTAACAAGTCTAGCAACATTACCTTTCCTTGGCGTGTAGCCACCAAGCTGCAAGGAGGCTCGAGATAGGCTGATGTGGGATGAACCACCAAGTGGAGAGATGCCTTGGCCAATGAGATGCTCTCCTTGATGTCCTGGCTCCGGGTTTGCTCCCAGCTGAACCCAGCTGCATGAGTAACCTCAGTCAGCTATTACTATACTTGTGGAGTGGAACTGCCCCACGGAACCCAGTTGGCCCATAAAATTATGAGAAAAACTTTCTAAAATGGTTTTTTAATTTTTTAAAAGATTTTATTTTTCATTTGACAGAGAGATTACAAGTAGGCAGAGAGGCAGGCAGAGAGAGAGGGAAAGCAGTTTCCCTGCTGAGCAGGGAGCTGGATGCAGGGCTTGATCCTAGGACCCTGAGATCATGACCCGAGCTGAAGGCAGAGGCTTAACCCACTGAGCCACCCAGGTGCCCCTAAAATGTTGTTTTAAGCTAGTAAGTTTTGGGGTGGCATGCTATGCACAAATAAATAACTGAAACAGAAAAATAAATGGGCAATTTCAATTCATAGTAATAAGTGATAAATGTAAGTGGATATCAACACTTGTCTGGGGAAGTCAGAGAAGCCTTCCTTGGAAGAATGATCCTTGATTTCAATTTTGAGGAATGAATTAGGGTTTCTGGGCAGATGGGGGTAAGGGTTTTTTCAGTGGAATGAGCAGCCCAAAAGATGAGTTGGAGACTTGAAATAATAGGATATCCTCAAGGGAACTGATAATATTGACAAGCGTTTAATCAGGTGGTCTAGAGAGTACCTCTGTGTAAAATTAAGAGGGGGAATAATAAGAGTAATCTCACACTTCTCTTTATTTTGTATCATTTTGTCATGGGAATGACCCTGTAGTTGACACATTTCACCTACTCACATTTTATAGGACCAAACATTTTTTCAAGTATTAATGAGACAAAAGGAACTGCATTTGTTGAAAGGCAGTGTCTGATCCTCATTTACTATTCTAGCTAAATGATTAATTCATTCCAGAAGCAAAAACAAAGACACAGCCATATTATAAACATGAATTCCTCAAGAAACCCGTCTATGGACCACCTAGAAGGCTCCCAGGGACCACCAGTCAGGATTGGTCTGGGCAAGACTATGACATGCTTGGAGTTTATCTTGGTGTTCCTGGCCTCCCATCTCTGTGTCTTTCAGTTCAGTCTCTCAGTAGCATCAGGGGCTCATCTTCTCTGTGAAAATCTGCTTCCCAGAAAGGATCAGATACACATGTTCTTACTTAGAAGAACTACCCTAAAAAGAGGGGTATTGCCTCTCCCCCAGAGGGATGTCCATTATATTTGTTAGAAGAATAGGACTTAAGCTAACAGGATGGTTCTGTGATGGTGGACACTTTTTTTTTCCCCAATAAGGAGGTGCCTGGGTGACTTAATCGTTGAAGCGTCTGACTCTTTGTATTGGCTCAGGTCATGATCCCAGAGTCATGGGATCAAGCCCTGAGTTAGGCTCTGTGCTCAGTGGAGTCTCTGCTTGTCCCTCTTCCTCCACTCCTCCCCCTTGTGCTCTCTCTCTCAAATAAATAAATAAAACCTTTTTAAAAAATAAGCAATTTAGTGTGAAAGAATTTGGAGTTGAGTATGGAAATAGAACATGCTTCCTTCTCAGTTTTTCTATAATCAAATCCATTTAAGAGACTCCTATGCCTCTTATAGTCGATCGTTCAAGAAGTTATCAATAGAAATAGGTTAGGGTCAGGGTAGGTGCTGGGGAGAACAGAAAGGTTAAAAGTAGTAGCTGACCTCAGGGAGCTCATAGCCTAATAAAAGAAGTAAGAACTGGTAATGCATACAATAAAGCAAGACAGAATAAATCACAGATAAAGACATACACAAAGTACTATATGGGACCGCTCCCCATCCCTTGCCAAAAAAGAGAGAGAAAGAGAGAGAAATGATTATTTCTCAAAGGTGAAATTCACCAGAGTGGAATAGTGGTCAGGGCAGGAGAAGGGCAATGTATCGATATTTTTAGCCCTATATAGGAAGTATTAGAGAGTAGAAGTTCATGAATTTAAGTTACTTCCTGAGTAACCTAGCTCATGACTGGTGTGCTGGAGCTTAAGGTAAGCGGAGGCACAGAGTGGGAGATGGTATAGGGGTCATACTTTAATTCCAGTAATGAGGGGATACATTGAAGCTCTCATTCATCTGTGGGGTAGAGTGTATTGGTGGGTAAAAAATGACATGATATACATTTAAGATGTTTTCTCTGATATTGGGAAGGATGGGGTTAGAACTGAAAGAGACTATAGGCAAGAAGACCTATTACCAGGATTTATCTATTCCTTCATCCATCTATTCAACAGAAGTCTAATTAATATCTATTATTTGCCAGGCATTATGATGAGCTTTATAATAACCGTAAAAGAAGGTGAGACATGAAGTGAGTTGGAAAGATGGCAGTAGGATTTTAAGAGGATGGGATCATCCTTCTGCTCTCTTCTCTTTGGTATTTTTCTCAAAAGCAGGGCATGGCTCTTCCCATTTGGCACTCTGCATATTGCAGCTGGCTGGCTGTAAGGAGAAGGGTTGTGAGTTATGATCAAACTCTGGGAGGGGCTTTTGTTCTCTGGATGAAGGTGGAGATTCTGAATCCTGGGCTTCTTCCCTGAATTCCAGAGGGTGTAGGACCTCCTGTATACATCTCCATCTTACTTAAGCCTCCTCCCTATAAGACCCTGCTAATGACATCAGCTTCTAGCAGCTTTTAGGAATGTTCCCTCTTCAATAGCACTAACTTGGGAATGTGGTCAAAGAATCTGGATGCTGTTGTTCAGTGTGGGTATTCCAACTGCAGAGGTGATGTGTCACTAGGGAGAGTATGGAGGTGACTAATGGGGGAGGGGGTTGTGTTGAAGGAAAATGACAGGATATGTATCTACCCAAAAAACTCCAGAGCAATTGGAATATTACCAGTTTGCATTTATTTTTTTTTCAAATTTGTTCATTCTCTTTCTTTACTATATGATTTCACCTTTCTACCATTTCTTTAAAATGAATAGTATAAAGTTGCCTTCTCTTTGCAGATTTCTTGATTTTCCTTTACTTTGGTTAATATCCTGTTTAAAGTACACTATGATCTGTTGTGTTCTTTTGCCTCTGTTGGAATTATCTTTATTTTTAAGCAATGTCCAGTGAATTTAAGTGTGGAGATTTTCCTGTGATTGGTTTAATAAAATAGAGGAAGTTATGTTCTTCATACAAATATTTTATTCCATGGTGTCATTCAGAGAGAATTCTATTACCATGCTTTCAAATTAAGTCTATGGTGTCAGTTAGGACACAATATCCTCAGTGGCTGAGACATTATGTCTTTGTATTCACTTATTTATTTTTTTAAAGAGAGGGAGAGAAAGAGAGGGGAAGGTTGGAGGGAGAGGGAAAGAGAAGATCTTATGCAGGTTTCACACACAGTGTGGAGCCTGACTCAGGGTTTGATCTCATGACCCTGAGATCATGACCTGAGCCGAAATCCAAAGTTGAACACTTTACCAACTGAGTCACCCAGGTGCCCCTAGGTGTTTGCAGTCAGAGACCCATTAGGGCTGTCCTTCCCCAGGGCCAGAATACATGGGTCTGGGGTGTGGAACAATTGGGAGTTGATCCTCTCACTGATAACCCAACTGTGATTATTTTGCTTTTCATTCATTTTGGAGGTCTTGGTTCCTGAGAGATTAAAGTTTCCATTGGTACCTATAACAGTGCAACACTGGTTTCATGGAATTGGAAGATGAGACTACCACCTGGCCATTTTGGGATCCTTGTGCCACTGAGCCAGTGGGCCAAGAATGGGTCATTCTACTGGCTAGGGGATTGACATGCCTACCATGGGAAATTGGGTAGCTACTCACAGTGAGAGCAAGGAGGAGTATGTGGTAGCTACTTTCTGCAACTGCTACCTCTGTGATAACTTAGGGTTCTGTTTCTGGCTTTTTAGTTATGGGTAGCTGAGGAGTATCTAGGAAATAAGGTTGATTTGGAAACATGAGTAGAGATTTTCTATGGAAGAAAAGGACAGGGGGAGGAGTCAAGATGGCGGAGAAGTAGGAGGCTGAGACGACATCAGCCAGCAGGAGATCAGCTAGATAGCCTATCAAACCATTCCGAACACCTACAAATCCAACAGGAGATCGAAGAGAAGAAAAACAACAATTCTAGAAACAGAAAATCGATCACTTTCTGAAAGGTAGGACCAGCGGAGAAGTGAATCCAACGCGACAGGAAGATAGACCCCAGGGGGAGGGGCTGGCTCCCGGCAAGCGGCGGAGCACAAAATCAGAACTTTTAAAAGTCGGCTCCACGGAGGGACATCACTCCAGAGGCTAAACTGGGGTGAAGACCTCACGGGGACAACGTGGACTCTGGTCCCGCGGGGTCACAGAAGGATCGGGGGTGTCTGAGTGTCACAGAGCTCAGAGGTATTAGAGCAGGGAAGCCGGCTGCGGAGACAGAGCCGAGGTTTTCCTAGTGGTCTGTGACACGGGCAGGTGCTCTGTGGCACGGGCCGGTGCTCTGTGCGAGGGGTCCCCACAAGATCCGGGGAGACTCCGACCCGGGAGAGCTCAGGGATCTACGGGGTTTGGAGACTCCAGGTGGGACTCTGCCAAAGACAGACACACTTGGTCACAGGCTGGGTGAGCTCGGAGCACAGCCAGAAGCCAGTGAGACGGGACTGATTACGCACGATTTTCTCCAAGCGCGGCTGGAGGCTGGGGAGACGGGAGTGATTAAACGCTTTTCTCTAAAGGCGAACTGAAGACTGGGGCCCCTATCTCTCGGTTTCTCTGAACCGGAGATTGGGAGGTCGCCATTTTCATTCCCCTCCTCCGGAACTCTACGGAAAGCGATCATGGAACTAAAGCTCCCGAAAGCGAACCTGAGAGGATTCAATTAGCCCGGCCCCCCCTTGTAAGGGCGGTGCAATTCCACCTGGGGCAGAGAACCTTGAGAATCACTACAACAGGCCCCTCCCCCAGAAGATTAACAAGAAATCCAGTCAAGACCAAGTTCACTTAACAAGGAGAACAGCGGATTCTTATCTGGACAAAATGACAAGGTAGAAAAACTCACCACAAAAAAAAGAACAGGAGGCAGGACC
>ML110937.1:26097-36229 GCA_003697995.1 Taxidea taxus jeffersonii | reverse complement strand
TTGTACCCCCCAAAACACTGAACCAATTTTTAAAATGTCAGTGGGAATGCAGGCTGTCTTCAGTTTGAGGCTATTGCCTATTTTTTAAAGATTTTGTCTTATTTAAATTCAAGTAATTAACATATAGTGTATTATTAGTTTCATAGATAGAGGTCAGTGATTTATCAGTTGCTAAAACACCCAATGCTCATTCCATCACGTGCCTTCCTTAATGCCTGTCACCCTGGTACCTCATCTCCCCACTCCCCTCCCCTCCAGCAACCCTGTTTGTTTCCTATGATTGAGATTCTCTTATGGTTTGTCTCTCTCTTTGATTTCATCTTACTTTATTTTTCTTTCCCTTCCCCTATGATCCTGATCCTGTTTTGTTTCTTAAATATCACATATGAGTGAAATCATATGACCATAGTCTTTCTCTGATTGACTTATTTTACTTAGCATAATACCTCTTGTTCCATCCACTTCATTGCAAATAGTAAGATTTCATTTTTTGATGGTTGAGTAATATTCCAGTGTGTGTGTGTGTGTGTGTGTGTGTGTGTGTGTCTCATCTTCTTTATCCATTTATCCATAGAAGGGCATCTGGGCTCTTTCCATAGTTTGGCTATTGTGGACATTACTGCCATAAAATAAAATAAGATGAAAATTGAGAGGAAGGCAAACCATAAGCAACACTGAACTCTGGAGAACAAACAGAAGGTTGCTGGAGGGGAGGTGGAGGGGGATGGAGTAACAGGGTGATGGTCATTAAGGAGGGCACATGGTGTAATGAACACTAGGTGTTATATGGAACTGGGGAATCCCTAGATTCTACCCCTAAAACTAATAAAAATATAAAATAATTGATATTTTGTGTATAACTATCAAATACATTCTTTCAATTTGTTGTCTCTTAACTTTTCATATATCATCCTTTGACAAATAAAAGACTTAGATCTTTTTTTTCCCCCTGGCTTCTAGTTCTCATATTTTCTTTGGAAAACATTATCCACTTCAAGATTTTGTCTATCTATCTATCAAACACTTATCGATCATCTACCTTGTTTTTTAAAGATTTATTTATTCATTTTAGAGAGAGAGAGTGTGTGCATGAGTGGGGGAGGGACTGAGGGAGAGGAAGAGAGACTCTCAAGCAGACTCCCTGCTGAACCAGAGTCCATCATGGGGCTTGATCCCAAGACCCATGAAATCATGATCTGAGCCAAAACTAAGAGTCAGACCCTTAACCGACTCAGCTACCCAGGTGCCCTGATCATCTATCTTTTATATACACATGTATGCACATATGCACACACAACTTTTCTACCTCCAGTAATTTCTACAGCTATGACCACAGACTTAAACATGAAAACTTAAGAGGTACCTGGGTGGCTCATTTGGCTAAGTGTCTGCCTTCAGCTCAGGTCATGATCTCGGGGTCCTGGGATCACACCCTGCATCGTGCTCCTAGCTCAGTAGAAAGTCTGCTTCTCCATCTTCCTCTGCCCCTTCTCCTGGATTGCACATACATTCTTTATCTCTCAAATAAATAAATACATAAATCTTTAAAAAAATGAAAATTTAACATCTGCCTTCTAAGTTTAAAATAATTTGTTGACGCTGTCTTCTATCTTCTTCCTTTTCAGAATTAAGATGACACTCTGATGTGCTATTAGGCCTCTCATGACCTCTCCTACCTCATTTCTTCCTGCTTGGTCTGCCACCAGCTATCTAGAAGCTTCTTTTTAAATAACAAAAGGGCCAGGCTCTCTCCTGCCTATAGGCCTTTTGCACTTGTTGCCTTCTCCTCTTGAAAGATGATAGGATGCTGGTTTTCTCACGGTTGCTGTCTAATGAGCAACCAAGAGAAATATTGGGGTCCTCCCTTGAAAGATGAGAGAAAGCGAAGGAGAAAAGAGTAAAAGAAGAACACCCAGGTGTTTACTGTGTAGCAGGAAGTCTTGCTAAAATCTTCCTGAATTGTGGTGGGAAACACAGGGAGCCAGAGTTTCAACAAGAGGAATGATCATGGACTGAGTTTTTCTGCAATGACTTCTCATACTTTCAGAGTCTTTCATGTCCTGGGAGAATAGTTTCTGATATTCCCTAATTTTGTTCTGGCAGATCTAGTCAGAAGCAGCTGAGGACCAACTGAAGAACATGGAAATTCAAAAAGAAAATGAATTCACTTTTTAAAAATTTTATTTATTTATTTGACAGAAAGAGAGAAAGAGAGAGAGCACTGTGGGGAGGGACAAAGGGAGAAGCAGGCTGCCTACTGAGCAGGGAGCCCAACACCATCTTGATCCCTGTACCTAGGATCATGACCTAAGTTGAAGGCTGATGCTTAACCAGCTGAAACAACCAGGTGCCCTGTAAGAAAGTGAATTCTTAATGGTTGGAAGTCTATGTTTGATATTACACCTGCCTAAAGACCTCCTGCAGTCTCCATAATCTCCTGAGTAAACTGGACTTTTCCTGGCAGGTTCCAAGGGCTTCCTTCCTGACCCGCAGCATCCTATATGTCTTCACTTCCTAACACCCTTGCCCTGCAGGGTTCCTCTGGGAATTTCCCTGCATGGATCACTCTGCTTCATCCCCTCCAGCACATTTCCAATGCTGGGAGTAGTTCTGAATCCTCGTGCAGGTGACACACCTGCACTGACCATCCCTGAGTCCGCTCATATATCAACTCTCACAGAGGACTCCTGAGTCATTCCTAAACCTAGCCCTCCCTATTCAAACCCTAACCTGGACCATCCCTCTACTCATCCTTAGTCCTAAACCTAACCTTACTTCCTGTCTTTAACCCTAAACTTAACTTCATCCATGTTACCCGTAAACCTAAACCTAATCTCAACCAACCCCCCCCAACCTTAGTTCTCACCTCACCATTCCAACCTCTAACCATAAATCTTACATCACCTTACTCACTCTTAACCCTAAACCGAACCACCACCTTATAATGTGAAAGGTGGATGGGTGAATGGGTGTATGGAGGTACTGATAGATGAGTGGATATATGTATGTGTGTATGTATAGACACTCACATGGCTGGATGGGTGGACAGATGGATGGCTGGATGGACGGATGGACGGATGGACAGATGGATGGATGGATGGATGGATGGACAGATGGCTGGCCGGACGGATGGACGGATGGAGGGATGGATGGATGGATGGATGGATGGATGGATGGATGGACTAATAGATGAGTTCATATACATATGTATGGATGGATCGATACTTACATGGATGAGTGGATGGACAGGTGGATGGATGGATAACCTGACTAGTAGATGGGTGTACCTGCATCCATCCATGTATAGATGAGTGGATATTTACACGGATGGATGGGTGCATGGACTGATAGATGGGTGAATGGGTAGATGAGGGATAAGACAGTGAACTGTATGTGTGTCTGTGCATAAAGGTGTGGGATGTGGATGTATGATGAGTGATGAGGATGATGAAATGTCTTACTGGATGTGAGGAGACCTATAAGAAAAATGTCATGTGAAAGGCTTACATCATGGTGGTGGCAGAAGAAAGGAGAATGCAGACAGAAATTCAAGAGTTATTTTTTTGGAAGTCTGTGGTGTCATCATTGAAGATGTTAACACTGATGTGGTCCCATGGATATCAGGAGCCCGTGTCATTCTGTGATTTATAGACTCTAAATGCATTTCCTTAGCAGCTGCCGCATGTCTCATGCAAAGTGGGGCACTTGGGTGCCTGTGAATGTTTGGGTTGCACAAGGGCTGGCTTCACGGTAATAACACTGTGACTCAGTCCAAAGAGAATTGAGGGGGTACTAACTCTAGAAAGGTGCCGTTCTATCATGTAACTCATTAAGCCAGTGATCATGGTCTTCTTGGTGCATCAGGATCATTACCTGTTTTTGTTTGTTTTGTTTGTTTTTGTTTTTTGTTTGTTTATTGTTTTAAACAGACACATGCAGAACTTACAAATGGATGGTCTGAAGTGGGTCCAGGCATTGCCCAAGTGATTCTAATGTGTATCCAGGGAGGAGGACGATTTCATTCACACATTAATTAATAAAATTCAATCAGAAAAACTCTTGCTTATCTTTCCAAATGGATTTCACCTATTTGGTGACACTTTCTTTGCTTACAAAGCCACCTACCCACACTCCTCCTGACCCCCGTAACACCTTGTTCATACCTTTTATTGAACCACATACGGAATCATGAAGTATGCTTGTGTCGGGGTCTGTCTCCCCTCCCCTCACTGCTGCCATAGCCAGAAATAAGGTGTCTGCAGAGGACAGAAGTATAAGGAATCTCAGGGAATCCTGTTACCAGAAATATGGCATAACATCCTAGGAATTAAAAGATACCTCTGTCCTTGTAGGTACACAACATCTTATCTCTTCATGCAGCTATTTTGTTCTGTCTGCAAGCTTTCTCTGGGCACATGACTAAAAAGACTTGTTAAACAGTGGCTTCCCTCCCCCAAGTTGTTGTGGCTCAACCTCCCTGTCTCCAGAAGAGAGCATCTGACTGGCTGGTTCTTCTTGGGACAGATGTCCATTCTTGACTCAAGCAGCTGAGACCAGCGAGGTAAAGTCAAGTACTGCTTAAACTCACTCTTTCCTAGAAAGCTGCACTGGGAATCTGTCCAAAGGAGGGCTTATAGTCAGGGAGAAAGTGACCCATACCCAATCCCATGCATGGCTCTAAAAGTCGCCACACATCTCCGAGTTAACCCAGAGCTGAGTTCAGGGCCTGGCACCTCATAGGTGCTCAAGAAAGGTCCTATTTAATGAATAAATAGAACAAAATGGAGTTGAGGGTCTGACTAACGAGGAATGATTTTCTCCCAACGTCCAGAAATGTGTTGAAAAGATTTCACAGATATGAGTCACCCTAAGTGGACACTTGGGAAAGACCTCATAGGAATCCCCCTTTGCTCTATGCCCTCTCTGCCTCCTAGATGAGCCATTTTTGCTGCCTCATGATTTCTAATTGTGTACTGTAGAGAGTACTACAGTGGGTTGAATTGTGCCCCCAAAGATATATCCACCTGGAACCTGTGAATGTGACCTTATTTTGAATTAGGTTCTTTGGAAATGTAATTAAACATTTTTTTGGGGTGGGGGAACCTAGGTGGCTCAGTCGTTAAGCATTTGCCTTCCGCTCAGGTCATGATCCCAGAGTTCTGGGATCGAGTCCCACATCAGGCTCCCTGCTCAGCGGAAAGCCTGATTCTTCCTCCACCACTCCTCTTGCTTGTGTTCCCTCTCTCACTATCTCTCTCTGTTAAATAAATAAAATCTTTAAAAAAATATTTTTTAAAGATTCATATATACAATATAATGATTCAACAATTTTATGCATTACTAAATGCTCAACACAACAAATGCATTCCTTAATCCCCTTTACCTATTTCACCCATCACCTTCCCACCTCACCTCTGGCAACCATCAGTTTGTTCTCTATAGTTAAGAGACTGCTTTTGTGTTTTTCTTTCTCTCTCTTTTTTTCCTTGTCTATTGTGTTTCTTAAATTCCACATATAGGATCATCCTGGACTTAGGGTGGGTCTTTAATCAAATGTCAGGTGTCCTTATATGACAAGGACAGAAAGGCAGAGGGAGATTTGAGACAGACACACAGAGAGAGAACAAAGATTGGAGTGATGTTCCCCCAAGCCAAGGACTGCATAAGATACCAGAACGTGGAAGAGACAAGGAAGCGTTCTCCCCTAGAGCTTTCGGAATGAGTGTGGCCCCGCTTAAACATCAATTTTGGACTCATGATCCTAAAAACCATTAGAGAATGAATTTTTCTTGCTTTAAGCTGCCCAGTTTGTGGTCATTTGTTAGGACAGCTCCAGGAAATTAGCATGGGTATGCAGAAGAATCTATTCCTCTAGGAACTTGGGTATATTTTCCATCACATTTGAGTTTCAATTTACTGATAACAGCTTATCTTGAACAAAGCCAGCACAGGGTAGGATCTTTCCTTGAATGTAGGATTCATACCAAGTTATTTTAGGAGACCAAAGAAGGGGTCTTACGTTTTGATTTTGGGTGGCCAAAAAGTGTGTGAGGTGTCTTCCCCTGCACTATCTCCTTTACGCTTCAAAAGCACTCACTAATCAGAAATTTGAAGAAAGGAGAGACAGAGGCACCATGGTATGCCCTGACTTAAACCTCTCTTCTCAACATGACAAGATTTTATGGTTTTGTTTCCTAAGACTTATGGATCCGTTCAGCAAGTTCCCAAGAGCAGGCTGATTTTACATATGGTTTTGCCTCCTCTGAGCTTTCCTAGATGATCAAAATCCACACTATTTTTGTAGGAAATAAACACATAAGGAGAGCGTTATTTTTCTCAGGCAATCACCTTTTCTTCATTATAGCATTCCGGTTGCTGCTTCTACTGATGGATCTGCATTTTTATCTCTCTCTTTCATTCCCACCACGAGGAAGCAGTGTAACTGCCCCCGCCCTCCCTGGGAGCCTCATTTTCCATCAAAGGAGAAATGGCTGTGTCTTGAGGTCTGTCTTCACCCTCTTACATCCCTGCCATGACCATCCACACCTTGTCTTCCCTCATTTTTTTGTCCACGTGAAGGAAGTTTCTCCATCTCCCCAACTATTCTGTTTGAGGGAAAACAAATAAACCACACTTTACGTTTATCATCATATTGTCATTATGTGCCATGAGGATTGTTGCTGTGGAAGTTGTAGAGCTGGGGCCAGTCACTGGAAGAAGACTCTGTTTTCACACCTCGGTGCAGCAAGCTAAGTGATTAAAATGTACCTGGGCTGATGATGTTGTCAGACATCCCGAAACTGCCTTATTTCTCCTCACCTTCCTCAGCTCCTGTCCTACTGCTACCCTGGTATTTGTCACTATTGAGGAGGGAGGAAGCACAGGCTAGAGAGGAGTACTAGAAAAAGAGTTTGCCTCAACTAACCGTGATGAAATAGCCTTGCTCTTAAGGAGGTGTCATTTGGGTCACCTGTGAGCATGGAGACAGGATCCTCATCGGAACTTTTCTCCAAATAGCCCGTTCCTTCCCTGCTGGTCATTAAAAATACTGTAATCTTTAAATATTCTAATGGGCCCATGATATAATGGAAGACCTATAATTTCTCTTGACCAGTGAGTTTAGATAGAGGTTTCAGGCACTACTTCCAGGCTGGCATGTATGATTGTCTGGAGAGATGGTCCCTCCCCTTATATGGTGGGGCCTGGAGAACTCCATGCGGTGGCCGCTCAGCCTGACTAGATTGGTAGGGAGAACCACTCCAACATGGAGTCCCAGGCACATGGGGTGATGTCTTTGCTGCCTTAAGTCATTGAATGGCATTGAGTGGCATAACCTGATTTAACACCTGGACAGAGCATAATAAAAGGAAGAGAAAGGACCATTTTCTGGATCGGACTCCACCTCTTTGTGACCGTGAATTCATAGAGACATGCTGATTTGTGCATGCCACCAAACTTGCAACTCAAGTGAAGACAGTAACTTCTGGTCTCTGCAAACTGAGAATAATAAACATTTACACAGCTTTAAATAACGTGCAAACTCTTAATGGTTATTATGGTTAGACTAATTGGGGACCTTAGTTATCTAATGGTTTTGTAAATATTCTTTGACTATATATGTTAGATTATCATCTCTCTCCTACTTATTATCTTTTCAATTATAATAATATAATAATATAATAAGCAACATAAGTAATAGCAGATTAAAACAGACTACACTGAAGTATGAGTGAAAAAAATGGCTTTTCAGTTTTTCTTAAAGAATAACAGTTAGCAAAAGTCATGACTATCTTCCTTCCTTCCTTCCCTGCAGATAGAATCAAAAGAGTCCAAAAATGTTACTTTTTATTTTTTATTTTATTTTTTAAAAGATTTCATTTATTTATTTGACAGACAGATAACAAGTAGGCAGAGAGGCAGGCAGAGAGAGAGAGGGAAGCAGGCTCTCCACTGAGCAGAGAGCCTGATGCGGGGCTCGATCCCAGGATCCTGGGATCATGACCTGAGCCGAAGGCAGAGGCTTTAACCCACTGAGCCACCCAGGCATCCC
Organism: Taxidea taxus jeffersonii; assembly: GCA_003697995.1. Classification (NCBI taxonomy): domain Eukaryota; kingdom Metazoa; phylum Chordata; class Mammalia; order Carnivora; family Mustelidae; genus Taxidea; species Taxidea taxus. Next base: position 28,179 of record ML110937.1, on the reverse strand, counting down.
TGTTACTTTTTATTTTTAATGCTTATTAGAGTGATCCATGAACATAGTGAATCAAATGGTGCATAGTCTTAACTCCCGTCATGTCAATTTCCAAATCCCCTCACAGACTAAGATCTCCACTCTCCTCACCCCTAAGATCTCATTTACATATTTACTTCTTCATTATATTTTTAAATGACATGCCCGTGCTGCACCTTCTTGTTTTCCTTTCTAGGTATTATGCATTCCCTTCCTTCCATGGAAAATGGGATGCTAAGAGGTTGGATACCTTTCTGTGAGTGCCTGGGACTCCCTGGAAACAGGTTGAATCATGCACCCAGTGATGCACTTCCCAGACAAGTTAGCTCCATGCCAGGCGTGGGGTCACAAGGGGTGACAAGAAACTAGGGACGCGCCCTTCCCCAAATAGCCAGGCCTCAGATCTGCTGATGGCTAATGGGAAGGCATCATGGAGAAAAGACATGATATGATAGATAAGTAGTTCTGCCCTTTGACAGCAAATATGGCATTGGATCAAAGAGGGAGGAATGGTAAACCCATTTTTCGAAGGAGGCTTGGGCTTTTTATGCTAGTCCCTCATTCTTCCTTTTTTCTGCCTTATTTGTAAACCAAATGACTCTGGTTTCTGAGTCCATAGAAGAAAGGATGCTGCCATGGCCTTATGGAAAGACTGGGTCCAGTCTAGGTGGTCGCGATAAAGAGACCCACCTATTATTTTGTGTTTCCGTCTCCTCAGTTGGCTTTATCCTGATGACAGTGAGGTAGAAGATCCACTATCTGTGTTCAAGGACTTGTTTTAAGGGACCAAGGACATTGTCAACAGGTGGAATCTGTTTTGTTGGAATCCCTCAATTTTTTTTTTTTTCTTCCTGGAGTAAAACAGATGAATACATGGGCTGATAAATACTCTGTGGTCAAGTAAGTGCACTCTTGGAGATCGAGAAGCAATAAGGAGGGTGAGGAGAAAGTCAGAGAAGAGAAACTGCTCTACAGTTAACACATCGTTTTCTCATATTCCATTTCATATTTGTAATACACCTATAAGGTAGCTATAGCAAGCATAATAACTTATCCAGTCAAGGTAAGGAACTTTCCAGAGGATTCTTGGAATAATGACAGGTGCACCAACTTAGAAGTCAAACCAGGTCTCTCTCTCTCTCTCTCTCTTTCTTTCTTCCTTTTTAAGGATTTTATTTATTTATTTGTAAGGGAGAGAGAGTGACAGGGAGAAAGACTGAGAGAGAGAGAGAGTGTGTGTGTGTGTGTGCACGCGTTTGTGTGTGTGTGTGCACCCATGAGCAGGGCGAGGGAGAAGCAGACTCCCTCCTGAGCAGGGAGCCCAGTGTGAGGCTTGATCCCAGAACCCTGGGATCATGACTTGAGCTGAAGGCAAACGCTTAACCGACTGACTACCCAGGCACCCCCAGTCTTTGTTTATATTTCAGCTGTCCTAGTCACTAGATAAGGCAATAAATATTAAACAACCTGAACAATAAATAGGCCTTAAGTATTATTATGCTTTCACTGGTCTTAGATCTTAGTTATCTGATGTCTCAGGCAAACCACTTCGCTTGTCAGAGCATCCATTTCCTTAAGTATGAATTGGAGGTAATAATAGTTGCTTCAAGCTATTTGTTGAACATTTGGGACAATGCTCTCTAATACACATCGTTCACATGAGCCTGAGCTATTGAAGTGTTTTGTGCATATTGGCTGATTTATAGCAAGCTTGTGAGATAGGTTCTATAATGACTGCATTCTCCATCTTTCAGGTGGACAGGTAGCCTCCCTATGAGGCGGAGTGATGTGCCTAAGATTACAAGTGCATTAGACAGAGGAGCTGAGGTCCAGCCCTCAACATTGTGATGCCCAAGCCTAAAACCATAACCCTTATGTAGTACTATTTTGCACCTCTGAAATGTGTATAGGGCTACACGGATTGTAGGTTCTCAGTAAACGCTGGTATCTTTGAGAAACATCCCCAGGATCAAAAAGGTGCTAAAAATCTCTAGTCAATTAATCTCCAGGGATTTCTTCTAATGCATCGACCTTTTTATACCTTCACTTTCTTCTTTGCTCAGC
>ML110937.1:0-25697 GCA_003697995.1 Taxidea taxus jeffersonii | reverse complement strand
CAAATTTCAGGAATATTTTTGTCAACACCCCCAAATCCCTAAACCTCTGCTTTTCACATTTATCTGAGTAAAACCCAAATCCCAGATGAACTCAGTAATTCACTTGTCTTCACTCAAGAAGCACATGCTGCCAGAGATCACCTAGCAAAGCAGAATGCATTGATGTTCACCTTCCAAAACAGGATCACCACTACCGCAAATGTTTTCTTGGCCCATCAAGATCCTGTTTTCACAACAAATATTTCAAACCCTTACTACTTTTCTTACATCTCTGTAAACACCTCCACAACTCATAGAAGAGGACAATAACTCCAAGTTCTGAGAGAAAATGGAAAGAGTGGTGTAAGAACTCCCTCAACTGTCTCTAAATACTGAATCTTCAACAAACCTGCATCCTGTCCTTCTCTTCTGGTAACATCAAGGAAATACCTCTTTTCATTTGAGGTTATTTCCATGCCCTCATCCTGAGACAGCCTTTCTTGTTTCAGGAATCTTAAAATCTCAATCATTACTTGTCTCTCTCTCTCTGTACATTTCACTAGATCCTTCACATTGATACTTGTTCATTTAATCATGATCTTCCCATTTTCAGAGAAAAAAAATGATTTATTCCTCTCAATCTTCCCCTAATTAAGACCTTATCTAACTTCTCCTTTTTGTTGACACCTTATGAAAAGAGCCTCTTTCCTCTGTACTCTGGACCCTCACTTCTTCCATAACATCTGTCTGTCCTCTGCCCACATCTCGTCTCTAGATATGTTTTTTTTTTCTTAGGTTATAAGGCACTCAATCCTCTACAGAGTCTTTCCTACACTTCCAGGACAAAAGGACTTCCAGTTTTTTCCCCTCTGTCTCTGGGTTCCTTCTTCCCAGCCAGTAGTACCTTTGAATATTGTAGTTCATTCATCCTAGATCCCGTATTTTTATTCTATACATCTTCTCAAGATCAGAACAACAGAATCTGTGGCTACAGTAATCATTGCTAGGGTATGGACTCCCAAACTTGGATAGAACAAAGCTTCTCGCTCTGAGTTGCTCCTACTCATCACCTCCATGTTGAATGCTAAAAATTATATTAAACTCAAAATGTCCAAGACTGAATTCTTGTTCTTCCATGTCTTTTTTAAAAATTCAAATTCTATTAGTCAACATATAGTATGCCACTAGTTTTTGGTGTAGTGTTCAATGATTCAATAGTTGTGTGCTCACCACATGTGTGCCATCCTTAACGCCCATCACCCAGGTACCTCATCCCCTACTCTCCTCCCTTCTGTAACTCTCAGTTTGGTTCCTGGAGTCCAGAGTTTCTCATGGTTTGGCTCCTTCTCTGATTTCGTCCCAATCAGTTTCCCCACCCTTTTCCTATGATCTTCTGTGCTATTTCTTATATTCCATATATGAGCGAAACAATATAATTGTCTTTCTCTGATTGACTTATTTCACTTAGCATAATGCTATCCAGTTCCATCCATGTTGATGTAAATGGTAGGTATTCATCTTTTCTGGTGACTGAGTAATATTCCTATGTATACATAAACCATATCTTCTTTATCCATTCATCTGTTGAAGGATATCTCAGCTCCTTCCACATTTTGGTTATTATGGACATTGCTGCTATGAACATTGGGGTACACATGTCCCTTCTTTTCACTACATCTGTATCTTTGGGATAAATACCCAGTAGTGCAATTGCTGGGTCATAGGGTAGTTCTATTTTTAACTTCATGAGGAACCTCCATATTGTTTCCAGAGTGGATGTACCAGCTTGCATTCCCACCAAAAGTGTAAGAGGGTTGCCCTTTCTCCACATCCTTGCCAGCATTTGTTGTTCCCTGTCTTGTTAATTTTAGGCATTCTAACTGGTGTAAGATACTATCTCATTGTGGTTTTTATTTGTATTTCCCTGATGACAAGTGATGTGGAGCCTTTTTTCATGTGTCTGTTGGCCTTTTGTATGTCTTCTTTAGAGAAGTGTCTGTTCGTGTCTTCTACCCATTTCTTGATCTTCCCTGTCCTAATAAATGGCATCAGCCATCAATAACACAACATGGCCCCTTTAGAATCAATGGGACTCCTACCAGAGCCACATCTTCATAATCAAGCCATGGCCAAGACGATATAATTTTATCCTCTAAAGATCCATCTGCTCTGTTCACTTTAATCAATACCCATCACCACCATGTTAGTTCAAGAGTCCATCATTTCCTACCCAGGCACTACAGTGACCTCTGATTCCAAACCTAGACTGGGCCCCTTTCAAGCCGTCACTGAAGCCCTTGTGACTTTCAGTACACAAACCTGGTTTTGTTTCTCCCAGATTAAAATCTCCCAATATATCACCCATTCTCTAGTGATAGTGATCTCAGTCTTTAATACTCTTTCAGTGTCAGGCATGGTCTGGAGCAGGTGTCTCCCCACCTCATTTCATGTCATGCCTGGCCCCACCAGCTGTGCTCTTCACAAAATACTTGTTCTTGTTGTCTATTGCTATAAAACAAATTAAGTCCACATTTAGAAGAGTCAACAGCCAGCATTTTCATAGATCAGGCATTCTATGCATGGAGAATCCAGAAAGAGACCAGTGGGCATATCTGAGACTAGGGACTAGGGCCAAGAGGAGCTATGTCTGCAGGCTCCACTTCTCAAGATGACATCTTCCTTGCCAACCTATGGCTTGGGCCAGGGTGGCTGAGAACTGGGACCGTCAACCACAGCACCAGCTCATGACAATTGCTTGGGATCCATGACTTGTATCTGAAAGGGAGCAAGCAGGGTCCTCCAGAGCTAACATTCCCCAACAAACTTCCAGAAACCATGGCTTTGCACAGTCTATCCTCAGAAGTCACAGGGTCCCATCTAGCACATTCTGTTCACCCAGGTGGCGACAAACATCTACCCATTTTGCAGAACATAGACCTCACCCTTTGATGAAAGCAGGATCAGATAATTCAGGAACCATGTGTAAAAAGTGCTGCACTCTTTCTGCCATTTCTCAAAAACACCATTAACTCCCACTTCAGACTTGTGCCACCCTCTGCCCTTTCCTTCCCCACAACCTGATTAGTCCTACCCATCCTACAGATTCTAGCTCCTTCTCTGCTTCTCTCTAAGACTGCAAGCTTAAACTGATTCCCTCTATATCCCTGCTTCCACCATACACTTCTTTGTCACACTTAACTTCATTGTTATTCTAACTTCAAGTTGCTGATTGATGACTGCCCCCTTATTACATAACAAACTCCCCAAAAGCAAAACCTTAGAGTGAGTGAAGAAATGAAATGGGAGGAGAAAGAACTGGAACATGGTATCTCCAACTATACATACAGAGCTCTTTGACCACATTTTGCTCCCTCTCTGTGAAAGGAATAACATTCTGGCAGATGAGGCAGGAAAGACCTGTCTTCAGAGAACTGTGTTGGGAGGTCCTCCAAAAGGGAGAGATACATGAGAAGAACTCTCTTTCCTTGTTTTCTTGATCATCCTAAATGAATAAGCAAAACACTTTATAGCCTCCTCTGGCAACCTCTGGCCTCTGCACATGGCCGAACATGAATGTATGATTGCAATGTTTGCCCAGGACCGCTCAGGTGTAGGCAGGAGGGCACAGGCTGCGAGCAACAAGAAGCAGAAGTTGCAGCTACACCTGGATATTCAGCTCCTTTGAGCCCTGGAGGCACTTGAATACTTTCCAGAAGGGGAACACCTGGGTCCCCCACGACCTGGATGGCTGCCATGCACCTTTGCTTCCTGCTGAAACACTGGGCAGAGCAGTCAGCAGTGTGAACACACAGACCCCATATCCAAGGTGGGTGCCAGTGAGGAAGGCTGGGGGTGGGCATCTCACAAGGTAGGCCACCTTCCTGAACCCATGCACCATAATTCTTCCTGCTTCTTGCTAAGATGATTTTCCTGAGGCTGCTTTTCATCACACAGGAGCGACCCAAACTTCTAAGTCCCAGTAGCAGGGTCTGAGTGATTTGTGTAGTGAAATGTTCAGACAACAAAGTATACTGAACTGAGAGACACAAGGAAACAGGGACCTTTTTTTTTTCCTACTCTGATTCAATCATTTACCAAGTCGAAAAGCACAATACTGAAAGAATGTAGGAAAAGGACTCAGCTTTATTTTGGATCTATCTATCTACACACACACACACACACGCACATAAATACGGACACATGTGTGTACAGTATGTGCCTTCCTATATGTAAATGTATTCACACATAAAAGCAAGTCCCTAGCAACCCAGTCATGCTTTGTATTCACTTTTTAAAGTAATTTTTTCCCTTGCCTTTTTTTTTCCTTTCTTTCGATTAAGCTCCATATGGGCCAACTGATTCAGGAAAGCTAGCTCTATCGCGTGTAGTCCTTAGAATCAACATCACAATCATCGTTATGAAAGGTAATGGTAACGATTCCTCAAGGCTCAGACTACTTCACAAAGTGCTTGGATGCCCCACGCAGTATGGGGGGATGTTACCAGTCTGCGTCTGCAGCCCAGCATCCAGGCTCTGGGGTGGAGATGAGTTGCTGTGGTCATATGCTCATCATTTCTTTTACTAGAAAATGGCCTCTGTTGATTTACCTAAAAACAAAGCAAAACAAAACATTGTTATGAACTGCTAGTCTGAGCTGCCTTTCCAGAAACAAGAGGTAGAATGTGAGTATCCTGAAATGAATTAAATGTATCTTCAAGTCCGGCTGTTGTGGGGGAAGGATGATTCTATACGCATGTCTGATCCTATTCCCCCTAGGGACTTGGAGCTGTACTTTTATTTAAGAAATATGACTACTACCCCTTTAAATAAGAATAAAAACTTTTATTCTGTTCTTACAACTGGACCTCCAGGCTCACCGAGACTGTGGATCTTTGTCTCCAATCAGTGCCTATTCCACTCTGTGTAAGAATCACCGATGTTGATAGAAATAGCCATGGGGTGTGCTAAGAACCCATTTCGTGTGTCAGAGAAGCTGGATCTCGGCTAGATGAAATGTCAGAGGAAGGCAGATATCTCTATGTGAAATGACCTTAAGAAAACCCCGACCTCGCCAAAGATGACCTTTTTCCAGCAAGAAACATTAAAATTACAACCATATTCATGTTTCAGTTTAAAAAACAATATGTATTTCTTCTCCACACTCTCTGACTTGGCATCCTACATGTCTTAAATAAAGATATACCAGGGTCCTATTTCTACTCGGCAGTGTGGACTTGATTTATTTCTGTCTGAACACACCCGCGGAATGAAGCTGCTCTTTTTAATTCCTCAAGAGACCCATCGGAGGTCCATTTTATTGCTATTTTATCTGAATGTTTTACTACTGTATCTGTATTTAATATTTCCAGTGTGGCCTCATTTTTGGAATCCCCCCCCCAAATCCCACAGGCATCCTTGTTTTAAGGAAAATATATGTCTTACCAATGTGTTAATCAAACTGAAAATTCTGGCCCTTAAAATGCAGCTATAGAGAAAGGTCCATATCTGATTGCATTTGAGTCTTCAGGTGCCAAAGCGCAAAATGACAGATCAGGGGTAGAAACGTATTTTATATCAGTGGCTGGAGGAACATGGCTGGCCCGAAAGCCACATTGAGAAATGGGCTTTGAAAAGCACTTGCATTATTCCGTGTCACTATTAGTCCTTTGTTTTTGCCTATCTGCTTGACAGGGCCTTGTCTTGCAAATTAAATCCAATTTTTGATCAGCATGAATTCCAAGGGAACATGGAAAGCCTTTCTCCTTGATATCTAACTGCCGAAATAAAACATAGGATTTCAAAGCATCTGTCATTGTCGGAATGGGAGAATGACTTCAGAACCTTCCAAGCTTCGTGTGTGTGTGTCCACCCCCATTAATGGTGTTTAAGGTGCTGTGACACACATGCTCCCCATTTGTAACATAAATGGGAAATCACTTGAGTTAGGATCCTTTCCAAAACAGTGTGCTGGGGCACCTGGGTGGCTCAGTGGGTTAAAGTCTCTGCCTTCGGCTCAGGTCATGATCCCCGGGTCCTGGGATCGAGTCCCGCATTGGACTTTCTGCTCAGCAAGGAGCCTGCTTCCTCCTCTTTCTTTGCCTGCATCTCTGCCTGCTTGTAATCTCTGTCTGTCAAATAAATAAATAAAATCTTAAAAAAAAAAAAAAAGAAACAGTGTGCTGAGTACAGCTACAATCTACTCTGGGCATAAGACAAGGGCAAACACATATGCAAACAACACACAGAGGAGTGGGTCAGGGAAAGGACCTTGCTGCATATTAGCCAGATCACCTTGGAGATTCACCAACTCTTCACCTTTAAGTTACAACAACAGTGTCCACGTCACACATGTGTCGTGAAGAATGAAGGGAATGAGGTGGGAGAAACACCTGGGAAAATGCCTGGAAAAGGTAGGACTTTGGGTCAGAGTGTCATGAAACACACAGCACCAAGGTGAGGGAGGGCTGTTCATTCTTTTACCAGGTTAGAATAAAATTCCAGGGAAGAATTCTGATTGGCCTGGTGTCTATCATGTGACCACTTTGTATTACAATCCACTATTTACGGAACTTCAATAGAAAGCGGTGGTTTGAAGGAGCATATCTGAGAAGGAGAGTCTATCCTGAGTTGACAAATGATTAAATATTTACTCTAATTCATTATTGGTGCCGTGGAGATTTCAGCATCCCACTCTCAGCCCAGATACCTCCAGAAAGGCTTCATACTTCTTCACAAATCAAACCTGAGCTATGCTGATGATATTCAAAGCCGTCTTTCCTCTGAGGAGATTTTTATCTGTCAACCTTATTATCACTCTTCCCTTAAAATATATTTCACAAATGAGTCAGGATCATCTGTGTGCATATCTTCCATACTCTTGAGGATGACAAATTTTTCCACTCGCATCCTGCTTTTGGAATTTCTGATGTGACTCTACGTGCATTATCCCATTTGATGTGTGGTACATAGGTAAGCAACCTGGGGACATGGATAAGGATCATCACCTAGGGTTTATCTACTTGGTTAAGGCAAGCAGGACTTTTTGCAGAGTTTCTGAAGAATAGAATCAGGACTTGAACTCAAGCCATCAGTCTCAAAATCAAATTCTCTTTTAGAAGCTATGACATCCATGCCAGAACATTTTATCCCTAGTCTTAAAATTATGGCTTTGTTGCTGACAAGTCATGATCTATAAATTTAAAGGTGGGTGTTGGAATGCTGAGACCATACCCCCTCTATGAAGGTTATAAACACCCTCCATTCAAAACAGTGTTCCTCTTAGGACCCATACATTTCTCAACAAAAAGCTGCTGAGTGGTTTTTTAAAACCAAATGCTCTTTCTTTAGTGGAGAATCTGTACACTTTCTGGGAATTCAGTGAAGGCACCATCAGACTGTCTTGCTTCTCCATTCTTGTCAAAAGCCTGTCCAAGATTTATGAAAGCTCTTTGGCCATAACTCTGCGACCTCCTTACAGCCTGGCTAGCCTTTGAGGGCTGCATGCTGACCCGCATGTCCTACTCTTTCCCAGAGCTTCCTACCTTTGACAAGGTTTTAATTTCATGTCATCATCTTTGGTTTGATCCTAGCAAAAATGATCATAAGCATTTAGGATGTTGGTGTTTGATAAATATTTGCCAAGTGATTGTGTATGTGACTGAATTTGCCAAAATGATTTTGAAATATCTTGCTGTAAAGATGAACTTGTCAGTTCTTCCTTGTATTTCTATCATTTTGCTGTAATATTTTGAAAATATGCTTAATGTTGACATCATGTTGAGAATAGTTATAGCTTCCAGATGAACTGACAGTCATTGTCATTATATGGACAATCTCTATACATAATAATATTTTTTGCTTAAATTCTACTTGTCTAATTTCAATATGGTTAGAATTTGCTGTGTGTTCTCCTACCTTTTATTTGTTGCCTTTCCATGTTGTCATGAGCTAAGTACAATTTTGTAAACACCATATACCTTATTTTTTTAACCTGTTCATATATTTAATTACCTTTGACTAATGACATTTAGCCCATTTATATTTATTGTGATTATTCATATCACTAAACTTCTTCCTAGCATTTTAGATTGCATCTTTCATTTAACATCTTTAATAATAATGCTATTTATTTGATTCTTTATTCACTTTTCTAGAATTTTATTTTTGGAGTAAAATGGAGCAGGTAGGGGAATTGACTGTGGAGTTTTGTTTTTTTCCATTGGTTTGGAATGTATACATATTGCTTCTTTATTTTCAGTGGTCACACTTGAAATTTTTGTCTTATATATTTAACAAGGTTTAAAGCTAATAATTTTTTAAATCTTTTTTCCACAAAAGAAATGTAAGAACCCTAGATTTTTTTTCTTTCTAAAATTTTTATTTATTTAAGTAATACATCCAATGTGAGCCTCAAACTCAGGACCCCGAGATCAAGAGTCCCATACTCTTCTCACTGAGCCAGACAGGTGCCTCAGATATTTTTCTCCTTCTAAAATATTTTTATCTGTTTGAGGAATGTCTTTTTAAAAATTTCTTTAGAGCAGTCTATTGGTCATAATTTTCTCAGTTTTGAGCTATCAGAACATATTTTTATCTTACTTTTAATGATAGTTTTACAGAGTGTGCAATTCCTTGTTGAAAGTTAAAATCTTTCAAAACGTGGAAGATGTTACTCTGTCTTCTTGCTTCTGCTATTTCAACTAAAAATCTGTTAGCTTGTTGATCTTTTTCTCTCCAGCTACTGTTGTATTCTTATTGAAGTTCTGCAGTTTTACAACAATGTGTCTAAGTGTGAAATTCCTTGTTTTTTTTTTTAATTTAGATTGATACACACTGTACTTTATTTTCTATATTCTATATTTTTGTATTCTACAAAAATTTCCCTTGTTTCTCTCCTAAACTGTTGGGGATTCAATTTAGTATTTCTTCATAATTCCCAATTTTTAGTTTATTTTAATTTTAAGGTTTAATTCATTCATCGGATTTTGAAACTGATTAATTTTTTTTCTAAAAGGACTATCTAGGTTTTTTTTCAAATTCGTATATACACGATTATCTTTTGTTCTTTTCTAATTTTGTTGTATTTCCTTAAGTGCTTCCAATATACTTACTTTGTCTCATATATATAACTGTGGGGGTGTCTGTGTGTGCATCTGTGTGTATCTCTGTGTGTGTTCGTGTGTGTGGGTGTAGGACTTACATTTGACACATGATCTTCAGAGGGGAGTTTCATTTGCTTTTTTTGAGGGCCAAGTGGCCTACAGATATGGCACTATTTCTGGGTCCTTGCAAGGTTCCTATGCTAAAGTCTAGGTCTCAGGTTGAGGTCCTCCATTGTATTAGGGTTTAAGCTTAGGTTTTTGTTGTTGTTGTTTTGGTGTTTTTTGTTTGTTTGTTTGTTTTTTTAGCAACACAGGCTTGTTTATTGCTCACCCCTCGTTCTCTAGTTTTAGCTTAGGCATATTTTTTTTGTCTACTTATTTATATTTCTTGGAGATCTCTTTTATATTCTATTAGGCCATTAAAAACACATCAAAATTATTTTCATGTATATTTGTGATGTTAATTTCTCTTTAACGCAAATCTGGTTGTATTTCAGCCAAGATATTCTTCTGATGACCTTGCCTGCCATACAATCAGAAACCCATTTCTGGAATTATTTTGGAGAGGAATTGTCTAATTGATCATTCAGTGTCCCTGAACTTCCAAGTAATGATAATAAAGAATAGTAAGAATAAGGAAAGTATATACTGAAAATTGTCATGGCATAAGAGACCATGCTACCCGTGTATAAATAATGTCTTCTCAACATGGTGAAAAAGCTGTTTTTCTGAGAATAAAGCAGAATGGTGTTTACTTATCAAAAACCTAATTGAGGGGTGCCTGGGTGGCTCAGTTGGTTAAGTGTCTGCCTTGGCTCTGGTTTTGATCCTAGGTTCCTAGGATCGAGTCCCACATTGGGCTCCTTGCTCCGTGAGAAGCATTCATCTCCCTCTGCCTGCTGATCCCCCTGCTTGTGCTCTCTATCTCTCTGACAAATAAATAAATCAAACCTTAAAAGAAAACAAAAACAAAAAAATAAACTAGTTGTTAGTGGACAGGGATTGAAAGGAGCTGGAATAATATTCTGCACAATTAACACTATGCCATTATATATGTATATCAATTTAGAAGACTGATATTTAATGTATATATATATATATCAATTTGAAAAATATAAAATTATGTAATTTCATGGAAAACTGCTTTTTTTAAAAATTCACAGCTAGAACATATATTAATTTACCTGAAGAGACTGGCCTAACCCCTCCTTCCAACAACAAGCATTGCAGGACTGATAGTACCTCCACTTTGCCCAGGAACCTGGAAAAGCTCTGGAATGAGCCAGAAGTTTAGCTTCATCAACTTAGGGAGACAGCCTTATTTGCATTCCCCTCCCTAATCATCACATTCTGGTTAGTATGCCTATTTTATTTTTGTATCCATTGTATGATTTCTTATTGCAACCATTTCAAGAATGAACAAATAGTTAAAGAGATGAATGCTGAGCACACAAATATGTGATTGCCTTATGGAAGAAGCTTAAGTCACTCATCTTGTGTTTTCAGAAGACATAAAAGATTCTAGCAACTCAAAGGTCCACATCATGTAATATTTTAGCTTTATTTTCAGAGGGGGGGTGCACTTCTCATGCATCAGGCAGCAACAAGAAATTAATGACATCAAATGCAATTGGATTAATATTAGAAACCTTGCAGAAGGATTTCCCTCAGTTTGCTGTTCACTTAAAACAATCCTCTGGGTCCCTTTGGTTCTATGCATTGTAGAGTTGAGAAGACCGAGGCACTGAGGCGCTGTGACTTCTTAATGCCACAAGACCAGTAATAACCAGGGTTCTCCAGCGGTTTCTCCAGAGAAAATATGACATATACCCATTTCACACACATGCATGATTCATTATATTGGGTCACATGTGATTATGGAAGCTGAGAAGATCCTGCAAGCTGGAGACTTGGGAAAGCCAAAGATTTTGTTCTGAGAACCAGCAGGCCAGAGATGTAAGTCCCAGTCGAGGGCAAGAGAAGACTGATGCCCTAGCTGAAGCTGGCAGGCAGAGAGCAAATCCCCATTCCTCTGTGTTTTGTTCTCTCTGGCCCTCAGCCTATTAGGTGGTGCCCATCCTCCCTGGGAGAATAATCTGCTTTACTCAGTCCACCAATTCAAATGCTAATCTCTTCTGGAATCACAATCACAGGAACCCCCAGAAATAATGCTTAATCCGGGCACCCCATGTTCCAATCAAGGTGGCACATAAAATCAACCATGGTAGCCAACAAGTGGGAGAGACAGGGAGGACCACCTCATCAGTCCAGACCATTTCTTTTCCCCTTGTGCTTCCTATGTTAAAACAAATACTGGCCCAAATACTGGCCCTCTTCCCCAACTCTCTAGAGGGAAAATTAATAATAAATAAAAATAATAGCAAGACCTTTCATCTACTTTTCTCTGTCATATTTCTTTCTCCACCCTTTTGTTCCACTTAGAAAAAATTATCTATTACCCATTCTCTTTAAAATTAAGTATTTCCTAACAGCCATTCTGTTTGTTCCTGGGGCTCCAAGAGTCAGTGAGAGGATCGAGATACTGACCTGAGTGGCCCCAGAATCCACCAGGGTTTCCCTCATGTCAGATGTCGAATCTCTCTTAATGTGTCTCCCCAGCAATCTGCTTTATCCTCCGTGAAAATGGGCCCCTGCCCTTGGAGGAGCCCTCTGTTTTGCTACAAGACGTATTCCGGCCAAATAGCTTAACATCTCTGCTCTGTGAGATACTATTCAAGGCATAATATTTTCATTCTGACATGTCAAGTGAATCCTGCAAAAATATGATTTTATTAAAAGTGATTTCCTTTTAGGATTTCTTGCCTTTCTTGGGTATAAATGTTGCAACTCTCCAAATTCATATGGAACATTGGCTAATTCAGGCTAAAAAAGGTCCATTCTTTCTTGAAAGCTGGAATCCTGCAGGAAGGATACCTACATGATTATCTTGTTCAACATTTTGCTTTTACATGTGAGGACACTGAGAAACACATATCCAGTCACTTGCTCAAGAACACACAGGTCATTCTGACAGGAGTATTCAAGGGCTGGTTGTTTCGTGGTTCAATATTCCAATCAGCAAGCTCACATAGTCACAGTGGAATGCAAATCCTAGAAGGGCAGTGATAATGTCTTTATAATTCTATTCTCTATTGAGCATTTTAATGATATACCCAGACACTCAAAACATAACTTCCACATCCAAAGATTATAGCGTTTTCAGACATTCAGAAACCTTAGGACAGAAAAGAAAGTTGTATTTCAAAACTAACGGAATCTTACCTATCTGCTAGGAGCTAGACTGTGTGCTTTTCAGTGCATTATCTCATTAGTCCTCATAACTATTTGGGGAGGCAGGTACAGCTACTGTTTTACAAACAGAGAAACTAACACTTAGAAAGATGACGTATTCTACTCAGAATTACCAGACTGTCAGGGGTAGAAGGAAGCATTGCATCTTGGTTTTGCCATCTTGGAAGTCCCAGCTTCTAACCATATTGGTTCTGCCTCTCAAGAGCTACGGGAACATTGGGGACCACCCTGGGGCACTGAGGACCTGCCATGCCAGAGCTCAACAGGTCTGTGATGGAGCAGATCCGTAAAGGCTGCCTCTGCTGGGAGGAAGTCCAGGAAGAGGGGACCATGCTAGGGGGCCACTGGTGCTGAGGAGCCCAGGACTCGGTAACAATCACCACTGGGGTCAGAGAATCTGTAGAATGTTGTGGGGGACTGAGAACCTGTAAGCTGGGTAGTAAGGCTGACTGATAGGCTCACAATTCTGTCACCTGAGGTGTAGTATAAGGGTTGATTTAGGGGTGGACAAAGCAGGGATATGGCATTCACGTTCTGGGAAGGAGAGGGGGTGACAAGAATAGATGAGGGCTGATGGCCTGGCAGTCACGACACTGAATTAGGAAGCCACGTGGTGCAGTGGGGTAAGAAAGCTGTGGGTTAAGAGTGCATTACTACAGAATTCCAATATCTCTGTTCCATGCTCTTGTTGTGTGACCTTTGCTAAACACTTAACTTCCTGAGCATCAGATGTTTCATCTCTAAAATGAGGAGAAATAGAATTATCTCAATGAAGTGTTTTAGCTTTAATTTAAAAAAAAAACATAATTTGCAAAACTACCCAGTACAATATTTGTCATGCAGTAGGTGATTTTTATTATTTTATTTTTGTCCAGCTTTACTGAGACATAAGTGACACACAACACTGTAAATTCAAGGTGCACAACAGGTTGACTTGATAGATCTATATATTGCAAAACGATTACCACCCTGGCATGAGAGAATACCTCCATCATGTCACGTAATTACTTTTTCTTTTTTGCAGAGAGAACATTTAAGATCTACTCTCTTAGAAATTTTCAAGTGTATAATGCAGTGTCATTATCTATAATCACCATGTTGTACAGTAGATCTTCAGAACTGATATGTGTTATAACTGGAAGTTTGTACCCTTTGACCAACATATCTCCATTTCCCCGCCCCCTAGTAACTGCCATTTTGCTCTGTCTCCATGAGGTCCACATTTTTCAGCTTCACATATAAGTGATATCATATAGTATGCATCTTTCTCTATCTGACTTATTTCACTTAGAATAGCTAAAAATCTGCACAGCAGAAGAAATGATTAGCAAAATTAAAAGGCCACTTAAGGAATGGGAGAAAAGATTCACAAATCATGTATCTGATAAGCGGCTAATCTTCAAAAAATATATAGAACTCCTACAACTCAGTATCACAAGCAACAACGGCAACAATGTGATTAAAAATGAACAGAGAACTAAATAGGCATTTTTGGAAAGAATACAAGCAATGACCAATGGATCCATGAAAAGGTGCCCCACATCACACTCATCCTCAAGGAAATTCAAATTAAAACCACAAAGGATATCACCTCACACCTGCTGGAATGGCCGTCATCAAAAAATTAGAGACAAGTATGGGTGAGAATGTGGGGAAGAAGGAATCCTGATGCACTATTGGTGGGAATGCAAACTGATGCAGCCACTGTGGAAAACTGCATGGAGGCTCCTCAAAAAAGTAATTAAAAAAATATCACTGCCATATGACCAGCAATCCCAACTCTGGGCATATATCCAAAGTAAATGAAATCAGTATATTGAAAAGATAGTTGCATTCCCATGTTCATTACAGCATTATTTGCAATAGCCAAAATTCAGAAACAATAAACTGTCTGTCCGTGGTTGAATGGATGAGGTGGATGTGGTGTGTATATTCAGTGGACTATCATTAAGCCACTAGAAAGAAGGAAATCCTGCCATTTACAACAACAGGGATGGACCTTGAGGGCAGCGGGTCTGATTCTGTGAATATGTATTATTGCTCCCAAAACTTTCTCTACATTAATTTCCCGTGGATTATATAACAATTTACTACAGACTTACTGTTATAAAACAACGCAAATTTATTAAAATTGTAGAGGTTGGGGCGAGTGGGTGGCTCAGTGAGTTAAGTGTCTTGTCTGTGGATTCCCTCCCCTCCTCGACTCCGCACTCAGCGGGAGTCTGCTTGAGACTTCCGGCTTCCTCTTCCTCTGCCCCTCTCCCGACTCGCGAGCAGGTGCACATGCTCTCTTTCTCTAAAATAAATATATACCTATTTAAGATATATATTTTTAAGTCCAGTATGGGTCTTACTGAGCTAAAATCAGGGTGTTCTCAGAACTGCACTCTTTCTGGAGGCTCTAGGGGAGAATCTGTTTCTTCACATCTTCCAGCTTTCCAGGGGCGTCCATATCCTCGTCTCAAGGCCTCCTCCTCTACCTTGAAAGCCAGGAGTGTAACGTCCTCAACATCTTTTGTCTTCACAGTTCCTACTTGGATCCTGACATTCCTGGCCTTCCCTGATTGAATTCATCTGGATAAAGCAGGATAATCTCCTCATCTAAGAGATCTTAAACTTCATCACGTCTGCGAAGTCCCCTCTGCCATGTAAAGTAACATATCCACGGGTTCCTAGACATTTGCAGGGGAGGGTCTTTTTTCTCCTGACCACATTGTGTAAGGATCTAATGGTGCCAGATATACCTGTGGAACCCGATCTCCAGACAGGGCTGGGCTGGAACCAGCAGCAGAGTGAGGTGACCAGGTACAGGTGGGGTGGTGACTGTTATCATAGTGTGTAGGCAGTCCTGACCTGAAAGCTCTTCCTTTCTACAGCCGAGAGCACCAAGACCAGTAAGGGAAAGTCTCTCCTTCAAAAGTACAGAGAATGAGTTTGAGACGACTTTCTTCATATTTAACACAAACATGATAAAGCAGCAAATGCCCCTACTCCTTATTCATCAGTAAAGGTCACCTATGGCTCCTGCATACATTTCTCTTGATTTCTTCTTTTCAGAGCCTCAAGGCTCAATTGCACATTATCCTGTGACTGTGTTTATTTGTGTTTTATCTTAGCACTTATCATTTTTTGAAGTGATACAGTTTTTATTTGTTTGTGTTCTAAATTGCCTGCATTTTTTCCAACACTGCCTAGTTCAACAAATACATGTTGGATGGATGGATGGGTGGATGGATGGAGATTTTAAGAGATGATGTGAGGTGACCAGGGTCATAATCAGGTGCAGAGTTGGGATTAGAATTCAGACCTTCTGTTCCAGAGCTAGGAAGAACTTCCCCTCCTGCAAAGTGCTGGGCACACCCTGGATTCAGAGCCAGCATTTCCACAGGCAATGACTGCGTGCAGTTACCTTCTGAAAGGGAGTATTCTTGAGACTTTCGCTCTCCTGTCTGCGGTGCTTTCTTCACAGGCTTTCAGTTCCAGTGTAATCCAACTTAGCAGCACAGAGTGGCTCCTGGGAAATTGGTTTCTCTGTGTGAATGGGCCCCTGCAGCCCAGAGCTAACCTACTCACTGCCCCTGACCACTGGGGAGCAGGTAAGTAGCTGCAGTGTGTGTGAATGCGTGTGGGAGGAGGTCGTGGTGTGTGTGCTGAGCGCAGCCGGAAAATAATCTGAAATTGTCGCACAGGAAAAAAGGATGGAAAAATGTTCTGGGTGTGAATTTTCTACCAACACTAACACATATTAAATCTCCCCTTACATTGAGCTGTAAATGTACACTTTACAGTCGCTTTTGAACTCATCTTACTAAATCACCCTGGAAAAACTTATGCAATAGAAGTTACTAACCCCACATAACAGAAAATAAAACCAAGTCTTGGGAAACCAGAGTAACATGCCTATGACCCTACAGCTAGTAAACATTATTCTTTTTTAAAAATTGTTATTTTAAATGCTGGTGTAGTTAGCATATAGTGTTGTATTAGTTCCAGGTGTTCAATATAGCGATTCAGCAGTTCTATGATCAGTACGTGTACTCTTTTTTTTTTTTTTTAAGATTTATTTATTTATTTATTTGACAGACAGAGATCACAAGTAGGCAGAGAGGCAGAGAGAGAGAGGAGGAAGCAGGCTGTCCGCAGAGCAGAGAGCCCGATGCGGGGCTCGATCCCACGACCCTGGGATCGTGACCGGAGCCGAAGGCAGCAGGCTTTAACCCACTGAGCCACCCAGGCATCCCACGGTACATGTACTCTTAACACCTGTCACCTATTTCATCCATCCCCTCACCCACCACACCTCTAGCCACCATCTGTTTGTTCTCCATAGTTACGAGTCTGTTCTTTGCTTGTTTGTTTGTTTTGTTTTGTTTTAATTTAGAATAACTTACCCAACATATAACACATCACTGGGTTCAGATGTAGAGCTCAACAATTCATCGGTTGCATGTAACATCCAGTGCTTATCCCATCACATACCCTCCCTAATGCCTTAAAGCCCATTTGGGTTTATTTTGTTTTGTTTCTTTTGGTTTGTCTCTCCTTTTTATCCCCCTATGATCATTTGTTTTGTTTCTTAAATTCCACATGTGAGGGAAATCATATGGTATTTGTCTTTTTCCAACTGAATATTTTACTCAGTATTACACTCTCTAGATCCACCCCTGTTGTTGCAAATGCAAGCCTCTTTCTTTTTTAATGGCTGAATAATATTCCATTATATAATTTTACTACATCTTCTTTGCCCACTCATCAGTTGATGGACACTTGGGTTGCTTCCATAATCTGGCTATTGTGGATAATGCTGCTGTAAACAAAGGGGAACATATATCCCTTCAAATTAGTGTTTTTGTATTCTTCAGCTAGATACCCAGGAGAATGATTACTGGACCATATGGTAGTTCTATTTTTAAGTTCTTGAGGAACCTCCATACAATTCTCCAGAGTGGCTACACCAGTCCGCATTCCCACTAACGGCGCAAGAGAGTTCCTTTTCCTCCACATCTTTGTCGACACTTATTGTCCCTTGTGTTACTGATTTTAGCCATTCTGACGGGTGCAAGGTGACTAATTTGAATCCTGTTATATCTTGGCACCAAGTATGTCATTTCATAGGACATAGTATATCACCCCATGTAATATAAACCCATACGTTTATGCAGACCCCCATAAACATATGCCTATGACCTAATACCCAGAACCCTTGAATATGACCTTAAATGGCAAAGTTAGGATTTGACGGAAGGAGGTTTTCCTGGATTACCCAGGTGGGCCCTAAATACCATCACATACAGCCTTATACAAGAGAGGCAGAAGGGGATTTGAGACAGAAGAGGAGGAGACCACATGATAGGGGGCCGAGATGGGAGAGATGTGGCCACAAGCCAAGGAATGCCTAGAGCCACAGAAACTGGAAGAAGCCAGGAAGGAATTCTTCCCTGCAGCCTTTGGAGGGAGCACTGTCCTACATCACCTTGACTTCAGATTTCTGGCCTCCAGAACTGTGAGGAAATATTTTCTGTTGGTTTCAGCCCCCGACTGGTAGTTATTTGTTGCAGCCATCACAGGATACTAACACACCCCAAGCTAAACTGATAGCTTAGAATATTTCTTGGCTTTCTCAACTGAAAATGATATATTTTAACAAAGACATGTGCAAGTGTTTACTAAACATTAAAAACAGACTATCACACATTAAAAAATTATAGAAAATGCATATATTACTATGTATTTGTAAGATCTATGCTTCTCATTAGTGTGGATTGCCAGTAACAAGACCTTTCTGACATGTTAGCGGAATAAATGATTTCTGTAAAAGTCCCCCCCAAAGCTTAATTTCCGACAAGTTATCTCAATTTATTTGGGTTCAGACTTGCTTTTTAGTAAGGGGGATTTTGCTAATTATTGAGAGTACCACATTATTCCCTGAGGACTTTGAGGGTCCTTTTATGGAGAAACAATTCCCCAAAAACCCAAAGTAAAAGCTATAGCTACTCATCATCCAAACCTGAAATGCATGTAAGGACTTAAGCTCCAGGTGGGGAGCACTGGGCCTGCTCCATCTTCCCAGAATTTAACCCACCATCAAACTTAATATGGTAAGGGTCACAGGATAGGTGGCAGAATCTGGGAAGAAATCGGGCAGGTGCAGACATGGGAGTGACAGCTCTCTGAAGTCCTGCGCATGGGAAGTACCTAAACACAGAAGACTCGAAGCCAACCTTCCAGCTTCGTTATTCAGTTCACCCATAGAACAGGTTTGCATCCCAGTGGACTGGACACAAATGGTGATTCCTCTGGGACACCTGGGTAGTTCAGCCAGTCCAGGGTCTGACTCTTGATTTTAGCTCAACTCATGATCTCGAGGTGTTGAGATCGAGTCCTGCATCAGGTTGCATATTCTTTGTGGAGTCCGCTTGTCCCTCTCCTTCTGCTCCTCCTTGCTCTCTTGCTCTCTCTCTAAAATAATAGTAACAGTAATGATTCCTCTGAATAAATAAAACCCAGACCACTTTGGAAGACCTGGTCAAAAAGAAACTTTGACGTGCTCCTCAACATTTGCAAAGTGCTCAGAGCCCCTGGGAACTTAAAGAAGGATGGCCTCAGTGACACAGAGGTGACAGTGGTGGTGATGCCATCGACTATGACGAAGGTGATGAAGGCAGCGATACAAAGATGATGAAGGGTGGCTGTCATGCAGTCTGCAATGATTATCACTCCAGGGACTTTGCAGTTCTAAAATCCTCCTCGTGGGCTACCTGGTCGCTCAGTCCCTTGAACGTCTGACTCTTCACTTCAGCTCAGTTCTCAGGGTCAGGGGATAGAGCCCCGCACCAAGTTTCATGCTCAGCAGGGAGTCTGCTCCAGATTCTCTCTCTCTGCCCCTCCCTTTGCTCTCTCACGCAAGTAAATAAACAAGTCTTTAAAAATAAATAAATAGATAAATAAAATCCTTCTCTTTGTGATGACGGGATTCTAGGAGGTCTGCGGTTCACTTGAGACAAGCCTCTCCCGAGCTATGTCCAAATGTGGAATCAATGATTTCATCTAAGGAGCACTTACCAAGAGCCAGCAGTATATGTGCTGTTGTCCTAAGCTTTGCAGAGCAAATTTTTTTTAAAGATTTTAGTTATTTATTTGGCAGACAGAGATCACAAATAGGCAGAGAAGCAGGCAGAGAGAGAGGAAGGGAGCAGGCTCCCCACTGAACAGAGAGCCTGATGCGGGGCTCCATCCCAGGACCCAGGATCATGACCTGAGCTGAAGGCAGAGGCTTTAACCCACCGAGCCACGCAGGCGCCCCTGCAGAGCAAATTTTAATAAAATACTGTCTCAAGGAATTCTAGGAGCCTAGAGGTGAAGATTCCGGAGTAACATGGGGTTGTGCCATAATTTAGGAAGTGCTGCAGGGTGACCTGATAAAGGGACAGGAGGGAGAGTGAAGCATGAAGGGAAATGTAACTGAGCCTGCATATTGAAGGAATCTAGCCTGGAGGAGGCACCGTAAGCCCTCTGTTCCAGGCAGCTGGTGAGAGTCTCCCTGGCCCTAGAGAAGCACAGAGTGGGACACGGAATGGGGGACGAAAATGCCCCTGTCTGTCCCTGTAGGTAGCAGAGCAGGAATGAGATGGGATGTGTGTGTGTGTGTGTGTGTGTGTGTGTACGCGTGCAGGCACACACCTGCGAAGTGCCACATCCGGTGCTGAGCCTGATGCATAGAGAATCTCCTTTAACCCTTGGGACACTCTTACAAAATTGTGACTATTATTATCCCCATTTTACAGATAAGAAAACTGAGGCACAGAGAGATGCACACCTCGTTCCAGATCCCACGTAACCCAGCCAGATTCAGTTCTAGACATCAGTTCTGAAGCGCCAGAGCTCTTCACCCTTGTTCAATGTTTGAGGATGCCTTTGTGGTTGCATGGGTGTGCAAACCAAGGGGTCTGGGCCTCCAGGGGCCTTGGATGTATAGATGCCTCTGTGTTAAATTGGGCTTGTCTCCATCCGAGAGGAAAATTCACTGTGTATGTTTGTTAGCTTTTTCTTTTTAATACTATGATGTCCTCTGCTGTTTAGTAACATTCATTTTGTAAACACTGTCTGGATTCAGGGGCACAAGGTGGCATGCCAGGGGTGCTGGGGGTGGGTTCTGGAGTCAGCAGATGGAGACTGGAAGCCACCACCACCCTTCCTAGCTCCTCTCTGCATTTTTGCCCTTGCATTCTCCTTCATGAAGTACCTACTTCACAAGGGTTAGCGCATGGGAAATACATGGAATGTTCCCCCCAGCATAGTAGGTGTTTGATAAATAATGCTTGTTATTATTACTGTGCAAATGTCTCCCTGATGGAGATGTAAGCAAGCCCCTTGCTCTTTCTCTCCAGTGGATTTTCTTCTCAGCACCTTCAAACTTTCTTAGGGCTTTAAAGTAGTAAAGGCTCTTTGCTGCCCTTCCATCCTAATCCTGAGAGACGGATCACTTCTAAGAAGCCTGGTCCACCTCTCACTTTCTGCTGTGATTCTAGAAACAGATCCTGCTTTCTTGCTACCCAGTGAGCTTATTTGTGGGCATGAGGGACTCAGGTAGATGGACACACGTTTCTTGGACTCTGCCCACCTGTACCTTCCTGCTGGAGAAGCAGCTTTTTGGCCCACCACTAGAGCCTTCCAGCCCTTCCTGCCTTGGGAGGGCTGTGTGCTCCTTCTAGACAGCTCTGTCTGTTCCCTTTCCTCCTTCTGGTTTCTGCATAGTGTCCTCTGTCAATGAACCCCTCCCCTGAGAAAACTGTGTCCCCCACCTGGCACTCTCCACCCCCTACCTTGCTTTATTTTTCTCCAAGGGACTATCACCATCCAAAATGCAAAGTGTTGTACTTTTATTGTTTATTTTTGTTAGCTGACTTCGTTTATGACCTGATGTATGTATCAGAGGACATCCAGTCTATGGCCATACCACCCTGAATGCACTCGACCTTCTCAGAGGGCATCCAGTGCCCTGGTCCCAGGACCTCCAACTGTGGCTTTCACCTGGGAAGCACTAACATAAGAATCCTTGAAGGAAGACCCCTTTCTGGCAAGTATTCCTACCATGGAGACCAAACACACCGGCGATTTCAATAGCCAGTAACCTGGTTGTCTCTGAGGAGCAGAACACTGACCTGACTCACTTAGATAGTATGGAAGCCATACTTCAGAGCACAGCAATGCCAAAAACCACATATGCTTGAATCTCTCTCTCTCTCTCTCTTTTTAAAGATTTTATTTATTTGTCAGAAAGAGCACGCACAACCAGGGGGAGCAGCAGGAAGAAGAAGCAGGCTCTCCGCTGAGCAATGAGCCCAATGCCGGACTCGGTGTCAGGACCAGGAGATCATGACCCGAGCTGAAGGCAGATGCTTCACCAACTGAGCCACCCAGGCGTCCCATGAATACCTCTCTTCATTGCGTTAAAACCACCCTGCCTTAAGGACTGTCCCCTTCGGAGGGAGCAGGCAACTTGCCTGGCATCCTCATGCACAGTCAGTGGGGTTTGGCTTATCTCTTAAGCTAAAATGGCTCCAAAGTCTGTGTTTCACACATTGCAGAAGGAAGGTTCAACTTTGTCAAACATCAGAATCTGACATGAGGCATTAGAGTTTCCCAGACCCTGCAGGCTGTGGGGCTTCTGACTCCAGAGGTCTGAGAGAAGGCACAGGAATGTTTTTACAGAAGCATCTCCCAATGGTTCTGAAGCATTTGGTCCATGGATTCCAGTTTGAGAAACCCTGCTGCTTGCCTATTGAGAGAGCTGAAGAGAGATTAGCCAGGGTCCTCATTCGAGGACAAGGATGCAGGTAGCAGGTACGGGGTTGTGGTGTTCTGTATGTGTGAGAGAGCGGAGCAAACAGGGAAGGCAGAATGGGTTGGGGGGAGACTTTCTTATGTTATTCCTCCCAGCTTCCCAGATATTTATAGCTCCAATGATGCCCCAAAGAGACCGCTTGACTCTAAACTCATAAAATGTCTACTTGGGAGTCAGACTGTAATTTACTTTTCTAAAGATGCCTCAATTATATCCAAGGAAAAGCCTGGTTACATTTTTAAAACTCAGGAGCAGCAGCTTTTAAATTTATTCAGACTAATGAGCACGTATAAATTTGGCGAAGGCTAATTCACAGGAGTTGGTTGTGGTGGCATGAGAGACAACAAGAGTGTCACTGCTGGGGAACAAAGTGAATGGGTGATATGAGTGACAGTAAAGATTTCTTTTAACATCACTAAAATGCGGCTGAAGGCTGAAGTGACAGGTAAGAGGACAGACGTGAGATTCTGCAGCACTCCGAGAATTTGTGTACTATCAAGAAGGGACACGTTGACGTGATACCAACTTAATAAGTTCAGCAGAGAGTCAGAGCCCGGGGAGGGGTGGGGGTGGAGGGTGGCTCTGTTGCCCAAAGGGCACCCACTCTGCTTCCTTGGGGGGCAGGGGACTCTGATCACACAGCCATTTAACCAGGGGGCCTCTGCACCCCTTCTTGCAAATTTCGCAGGAATAAGGCACATGGTTTTAATCTGTTTCCACAGATCTTCCAAATGAACTTAGCATCCTCTGGAGACAGCTTTTACTTAGGATCGGCTTGGAGGGAATGAAATCCTAAATCAAAACTCATCAGTGTACTTCTGGAGTTCGAGAGAGTCACTCCCCAATCAAATCTACAGGCTTCTGAAGTTGGAAGCCTCCTGCTCAGGGAGAAAGCTGTGGGAGGCAAAACTTTGAGAGCTTCTTAAGCATGACTTTGTGACCTGCACTTGTGCTTTCTCTGAGGCAGCTGCGGGGAGGGGTGTCCTGAATGGAATGCAAATATCAACACAGTTCCAGTTTCCTCACTGGGATTTCTTTCAGCCCGAGGTGGGCACGGCCTGCACCTATGTGCACATGGTACCCATGTCCACCTGAGTGGACCACATCCTTGCTTTATTTCTCCAGGTTTCCCTCTCCTTCTGCCCACACACCTCCCAGAGTCACCATTTGTTATAGGCTGAATTGCATCCCTCCAAAATCTATAGGCTGAAGACTTAAGCTTCACTATGACTTTCTGGAGTTATATCTTGAAGGAGGTAATTAAAAAAGGAGGTCACAGGGTAGAGCCCTGGACTGATAGGACTGATGTCCTTCTGGGTAAAGAAAGAGACACCAGAACCCTCTCTCTACATGAGGACAAAGGAAACACCACATGAGGACACATGTGGCTATCTCTGATCCAGGAAGAAACCTACCACCAGAAGCCAACTCTGCTGCCACCTTAATTTTGGACCTCCAGCCTCCAGGACTGCGAGGAAATACATATCTTCTGCTTAGGCCACCCAGCTTGTGGTATTGTATCACAGCAGGCCAAGCTGACTGATGCACTATTCTCAGAAAGAGCCTTATTATTTGAGTCTTGTATCTGCTGTGCCCTCTCTTAGAAATGCCTTCTTTGGGATACCTGGGTGGCTCAGTCTTTAAGCGTCTCCTTTCTGCTCAGGTCATGATTCCCAGGTCCTGGGATTGAGTGCCTCATCAGGCTCCCTGCTCAGTGAGACCCTACTTCTCCCCCTACCAGCCACTCCTCTGGCTTGTGCTCTCTCTCAAGCTCACTTTGGCAAATAAATGAGTGAAATCTTTTTTTAAAAAAAAGCCTTCCTCACGTCACCCACTTAATGATCAAACAGTACTCACTCAGGTACCTGGAAGGCCCCCCTGGACTTGCCTAGCTTGGAAGGAGTGTCGCTCCTTATGGCTTACTGAACCTTTCATGTCTCTTCCCTTGTGCCATGGATCCCACTGCCTAGAAAATATGGCTTTACCTTATTTGCCCCTCAATGAATTTCTAAATTCCCGGAGGCCACATAGTCAGTCTTACATTTTGGTGTACAGAGAACCTAGTTTAGTATCTATCTCAAATTTTCTCCACTGCTTGTAAATTGGCTAATGGAAAGATTATAGTGATATATAAATAGCTGGATGGACAGATGGATACTTGGATGAATGGATGGATGAATGAATGGGTGGGTAGATGGATGTATGTATGCATGCATGGTTGGGTAGATGTATGTATGTATGTATGTATGGATGGATGGATGGATGGATAGATGCATGGTTGGGTGGTTGGATGGATGGTTGGATGGATGGATTATTGTATAGATGACTGGCTAGATGGATGGATGGAAGGGCAGATGGATGGATGGATGGATGGATGGATGGATGGATGATGCATGGCTACGTGGATGGATGGATGAATGGAGGGATGGATGGTTGGATAGATGGATGCATGGTTGGGTGGTTGGATGGATGGTTGGGTGGATGGGTTGTTGTGTAGATGACTGGCTAGATGGATAAATGGATAAATGAAAGCTTATTATAACCATTCCTAATCTGGAGATTTCAGCAGTTCAGGAGATAAGGTAAGGGCTGAAGTTGGGGCATCAGAGGGTGCTTTCTAAATGCAAACTATTCTCCTCATCAAACCTTCATAACTATAATTTCCTTACTTGTTCCCTTGCTGCTCGTGTTACTGGTTGCTGAATCCTTACAGTACTGACTGAATTTTTATAAATCTTGGTCTAATAGCTGGCTAGACCCATTCTTTATATTGTATGTTGTCACATCTCATTGCTGGGCTGATTTCATTTCAAAGTGGGGTCTTCAGAATAATGTAGTATAAAAATAATTGTCGAGTGGGCATTTTGACAAACTACCATTTCATTTAATCTTTACAAATAAATCCCTGCACGTTGATATCATTAACCTCATATTAGGGTTGCAAACCACGAGGCTTAACCGAATGAAGGCAAAGACAAGATTCCAAGTGCATCTTTGCATCCTCAGCCCCAAATCACAAGATGAATGAGCTGCCCTGCTGCCCAGGGTCTTCTTGAAAGATGGACGCCCAGTGCTATCTGGAATTGCACCTGCATTTTCTGCAAGAAGAATTAGGCTCGGAGACATATTTCTCTTTGAAATAATTTTACTAGGGGAAATTTCCCACTGTGCTGAAAGCTGACCTCTTGGACAAACACACTGTCATAAAAACGTGCTATTTGCTACGAGTGCATTGGGAGTTTTAAATCATCAAACTAAAGTACCCCAGGCTCTGACAGTAAAATTTTCATTCAAAGAAGGACTCAGCTTCACAACATAATAAATTATATATGACTGGGACATATAAAACATTTAAAGATATACAGAATTTCTCTGCATTTGTGTTCAGTGGAAGAGTTCAGCTCTCGACGTACTTTTTTATGTCAGTCCTGCCTATTCATAAGAAGAAAAGACACCCCCCC